>JAHREE010098446.1:0-18418 GCA_033628505.1 Tringa tobata | reverse complement strand
CTCCAGGCGTGGGGCTCTGCCCTGCCCGCGGAACGGCGGCCCGGCCTGGCCCGGCCTTACCCCGATGGCGCTGGGCTGCCTTGTCCCCTCCGCGGGTGGCGGAGGAACCACCGTGTGTGGCTCGCGTCATGTAGCTCGTGCACACGTTGCTGCTGGCGAAGGGCAGGTTTGCAGCCTGGGCAAAAGTTAATAGAACTCCATAACTAGAGTTACGAAGGCTGCCTGTAAATTGAAGCATTTTAAGCCTGTATATTTATGATCTTGTTCAAGTATAAGCAGATAATGGAAAATTTAGTTTAATCTTTCAAGATGATAATGGCAGCATAGGAAATGGCATCCACAGTTTTTACTTAAGGGGTATATTGGAGTGCTCATAGTTGGTGTATTAACTAAATTGTTCGTATAGCACCTGGTGATGTAAAGTTTTATAGAGTGTAGGGAAATAAATGTCCTCTTTCTGTTCATAAGAGGAATTAATTTGGTTGTGCCTTAGGACAGAGAGACAACTCAGCCTTGGACATTAGGTAATGATGATTTCAGGTGTTTATATTTGTTTTCTGGAGAAGAATAAAGAATGCCAAAGCCAAGAGACATTAACTGCCCAATTAGTGAAGGCATATAAAAGGAGCTGAGTTTTCTCCAGGGGGGCAGATACTCCTTTTACAAAATTTTGTGGAGTAACCTATGATAATACATTTAGTAATTGTGTGCATTTCTGAGAAAATTCAGATATTCCTATGAAGAACAAGATCCCTTAAAATGGTGACGCTGTGCACACAAGGGCTTATGTTCCTTTAAATATCTTGACTTGACATTGTAAGTCTGTGCATTCATAATGACATCAGGGTTTTTTCCAGGGGCAGGGGGTGTGTTGTTTTGAACACAATGTAATTTGTAGCTCTTACTAATATATGTAATATCTGCCAGTGAGCTACTAGCAATTATGTATTTGATGATTCTTTGGAGCATTGTAAAAGAGCATTGGAGCATTGCAATTTTATTGGACCATGTAATCTGATTTTTATCTTCTAAAATATTGCTGGAGCATTGTTCAGACAGTGTCAGGATGTGACTCAAAGCTTTCTGTGTTTGCTTTTAGGTTGGATATCCTGATGCGCCATTTGCTGTCTTACTGGAGCATGGTGGAGCTTGCATGGTCACGTCTTGCCTGAGGTCTTCTCAGAAACTATGTCATGATGTTATCTTGCTGAGCAAAACTGTTACTGGATGCCTGTTAATGGGAAAGTATCAAATCACTTTGTGACAGCACTTCATAGGGGACTGTTTGGGTGCTGTAGATGTTCCTGTCACCAGCACATCATGGTAGATGTAGCAGAGGAGGAGATGGATAGCTGCACATTTAAAAGTGACACTGTGCTTTCTGATGTTCACTTACACTGTCCAAACAAAAGACATCTTATGGTACGATTGAATGCAGTTGGACAACCAGGTAATGCATATTTAGACTGATGGAGCTATATTTTAAGAATATTCATATATCTGTAATGTCTGAATCCTCCTTTGAATGGTTGATATTAATCATTACATATTTTATTCCAGTTAGAAGCAGCATCACTTCCTACTCAGTCTTTAGGAAAATGGCTGGCTGGATTCTCTTAATGAAGTTAACTACAACAATGAAAACTATTAATGCAGAATTTGTATACAGCCTATTTAAAAAAAAAAAGAAATTTTAAGTTACTTTCTGAGAAGTAACCAAATTAACTTGCTTGCAGGTTTAATTTTATTTACTTATTTGCTCATTTAGCTATAATCTCAATATAGCACTTTGGGAACATGTTTAAAAGTTGGGATGTTTCTTGCATACAAACAAAAGGTGGGAAGCCAGGGGTTTTAAATAGCATAGCTTAAATTTACAATAAAAATTATCAGTAATTAATTTATGAATTTTTACAAAATCTTTATGTGATGATTTACCATCTATTCCAGAGGAGCCTAACAGGTTTGTTTGGGTTTTGAGGAGGTTTTTTTGTTTAAAAAAAAAAAAAAATTGGCAATGAGGGAGCTCAGAATAGTAGTGGTTTTGACCAACATGTAATTTGAAGAGTCAAGGCTGTAGTGGAAATGAGTTGGCAAATGATTCTGACTGATTGCCAGCTTGGGGGTTTCTATAAAGTTGTCGAGGAAACTGACCTTCAAGCTGCTGGTAAAATGTTCTGTATAAAAGTACTGCTCCTGCTGTGACAGAAGTGTTAATTGTTTTTTCAAAACCAGTTGTGACATAAAAAGAGTAACTTTTGCAGCTGTTCTAGCTTATGACAATGTGAAAAAATGGCAAAGAAGTGGATAATAATTTTGACCCTGGTCAGGTCAAAACCAGGTAATTAATGCTGTGGTGTGTCTTCATGCTGTTTGACGTTTGTCTGCTGTGATTTTGCTTAATGCAAAGAACCTTTCAACAGAATGAAATGACAGCATATGCTGCCTACTCTGAATGTACTTGGTCTGGGAAATTAAGACAAGAATTGGATTGTAGTATGACAGCTTTTACTTTAACAAATACGATGACAATCTCCCACTGTCACTTTGCTGGTTTTTAGGGGGGTTTAGTCTCTGCTAGGGATTTAGTGTCTGCTGCTTTGGGTCAGTTTTACCTTACACCTTTTAAAATGCTGTAGGACGTGCAAGGGGTCAGAGTGGACTTGGAGAACAAAAGCACTTCATTCATTGATGCCGTCCTTTAAATTGTTAAATATTCAAATCAGTTTAATCTGGTTGTCATGACTTTAAAATTTTCTCATGGTAGGATAGGCAATGAAGATTTTATTAGATCTAGGTGAAAATGATCTCTAGGGAAAAACTTTTCTCAGGTTACAGTACACCAAGTTTGAATCTCTTGCTTTCTAAAGAAACTGTAATAGAACTCCATAATTTGTGTTACTAAATCAGATGAAAGTGTGCATTGTGACTGAGTAGATACTGAGTCTGCTGGCTGAGCGTGAAAGCGCTTCATTTATTTCTACTGACAGAACTTAATAACATAAACATTTCTTTGTAGCAAATTGAACTATATTTCAAGTTATCTGTATAATTTTTTATCCTCTAGATTTTTAAGATGTGACATGCATACCAAGAGTTCATGTGTGTGAAAGCTGCACATAGATTCTGTTCTTACCTGGTGTTTAACTTTTTTCCCCTCTCTATGTTCGTACAGTGTTCCTGTCATATTTCAAAATCCTTAGGAACACAGAAGATTCCCTACCTGAGAAACATGTGAGAGAAGCTACAACAGAAAGAGAACACCAGTACAGAAGTGAAGATGAACTGTGTGACCAGGACAGGAATAATCTAAAAAAAGAATTAAACAGTGAAGGAGTAGAAGCTCTGCTAGATGATGACGGAGACTTGGATGTAGTCAGAAGACCTCGAAGAGCTTCTGATTTAGAAGCGGAGGATCTTTCGAGGGATAGAGTGTATCCTGTAATTCTGATGAAAGGGAAAGATGATGCTTTTCAAGATGAAGAACACGAATGCGCTTGCACTGATGTTGTTAAAATAGGTAAATAGCAGGCTTATGGTCTATAAATAAATACTTTTGTGTAAAACAAAAATAGGTTTTCTTTAGAAATGGAACAGCAGTTGTTAAGTGAAGGGAGATAATAAAACAAACATAATACTGTGATATTGTAAATATTTTTAAAATTTACCATTTTTCTCCAGAAGTGATTTGGGCAATAGTTTACCATGGGAAACTCGATGCCTCTTTGTTAGTGGTGTTTTCTGCATTATCTAGCATTATTATATAGAATGAAGAGTGTTTAGTTCTATATTTGAAAGGGAAGCATGACTTGATTTTAAAACTTGCCACTATGAAACTTGATTTGAACAATGTTTTGAGGTGATTACTTTTGCTCTACTTCCATTTTCACAGAACATACTATGGCTACCCCCTTAGAAGATGTTGGTAAACAAGTATGTATTCTGCCTTGTAGTATCTTGCTGTTCCTGGGTTGTGCTTCAGAACTGACTCAGTTTTAACTGCTTCTCTTACCCCCAGGTCTGGCGTGCAGCCTTTCTTCTTGCTGATTACATTCAGTTCAAACGGGACATGTTCAGGTGTTGCTCGGTGCTAGAGCTTGGAGGTGGCACTGGTATTACAAGCATTATCATGGGAACAGTTGCCAAGAGAGTTTATTGCACAGGTAAAGCAGTTATTTCCAGTTAAGCATTTTCATGAAACTTCACAAAGCAGCGATTTCATCCTGGCATTTTCATCCTCATCTGTTCCATTTTAGCTGTTAATTTTTTTATTAATATGTAGAAAGTTGTGTTGTATATTGAAAAATAACAAGAACTTTCTCAACAGATTGAAAAAACTACTACTTTTAAGTGCAAGACTTTAAAAGCAAGATACATTGCTCTGAACTCAAGATAGTGTGCCTAGATTAAAAGAACTACTGCAGGGATCTAACTTCATTCTTCAAGGGTATCTCGGAGCTTCATACTGAGACAAAAGCAAGAAGGATACTAGGAAAGCAATCATCAGTGGATAATGTTGCTCTGAATTTTCCTTAATCTTGTTAGTTTGAGAGAAGCTTAGAGCATTAGGCTGAGAGGTCAAGGTCATGCATGACCCATGCAAAATACTCTTATTTTGAATGGAATGATTGCTTTTTTCCAGATGTTGGTGAAGATCTTCTGGCCATGTGTGAGCAAAATGTTGCATTAAACAAACATCTGATGGAGCCGGGAAGTAAGTGCTATGCATCAGTGTTTGTGCAGTTACCTGCATATGTACTACTTTGTATTAAACAGCACAGTCATTGACTACCTCACATATTCACAAGTAAAATCAAAATTTTGTCCTGGTTAAAAGTGACTCATTTAAATATAAAGATGCAAGATAACTGTATGTGGTCTGTAATGGGACAGCTTCCTTTTGAGAAGAGCAAAATACTTTCTCTGCTTATCATTTAAGACCAGCTGTAGTTCCCCACAGTCGTTGTGTGACTTTCATTGAGGTACTTGGGAAGATCACAGGTATCCAGGTGGTAAGGGTCACATAAACAGAGTATAAATGACAGAGGTAGAACTCTGGAAGGGAGAAGTGCAGGTGAGACATGTAAAAGAGAACATAGGTTGTCTTTCTGAGCCTTAAGTTCATCCTGTTCTCTTGTGAGTGGGTAACTGTTTTTGAACAGTAAATTACTTGATGTTCAACTTCACTTATTTCAGTACGGGTTTTGACTCCTTACTTTTGCTTAGGTACTGTCTGAAAAGCCATTTGTGACTGATAGGATCTTTCTTCACCCACAGGAGGGGAAGTTAAAGTAAAAGAACTGGATTGGCTGAAAGATGAATTCTGCACTGGTAGGTGATTATGGGTCCAGATAGGGTTCGGTGGTTTCTTTTGTGTTTTTTTTTCCCTTCAGAGTCATCAAGAAAAGCTTATTCTGTTGTTTATGAAGTAAGTCCTCCAGCACATATGTGTCTGGAAAAATACTTGAAAGTACAATATTGTCTTTGGGAGCGTCATTGCCATGTGAATGAGTAAGGAAGGGTTTACTGATAGGTTGAGAATAGACAAGTACTGGCTATCCCTTACTTAGGTCAAAATCCAGAGGTGCAAACGAGATGTAGCTGTTAAGTGGTAATAATGGAATCCAGGCACTGTAACTTTCACTTTCTGGTGACTGCAAGGTCAACACAAAATTGTAGC
This sequence comes from Tringa tobata, assembly GCA_033628505.1. NCBI lineage: Eukaryota > Metazoa > Chordata > Aves > Charadriiformes > Scolopacidae > Tringa > Tringa tobata. The sequence continues at coordinate 12,738 of JAHREE010098446.1, read as the reverse complement.
ACTAGATTAGATAAGTCTACTTTGTAGAATTTGTTATCATCAGTTGCATTTGCTGGAATGCTTCTAAAAAATAGAGCAACTGTTTAAGCAAGTGGAAACATCCTTTACACATTCAAGAGCCTCTTGTGGACCTAAAAAAAAAACTGGGTAAAGAAAATATTCGATACTATCAGTTGAAAAGGCTTCATGTTTTTTGGACGTTCAGAGAAAGTTTCTGTATTTTAACAAAGTAAATTTTTTAAAGCATAATGAAGTAGGAAGCTTAATCAAAATTTATACGAAGATGCATTTGTTTGTGGTTTTTTTTTTTATTTAACAGAGTACTTATTTACTAGTTAAATCTGTGATCTTGTTATAGGGTAGTAATTCGTTCTAAGTTCTAAAGTCAAAGAAAACTTATCAGTCAGCCTTGGCAGGATTGAACATAGCACAGAGAAAGCAAAGGACTGCAGGGAACTTCAGAGACTGAATAGAAGGAGGTTTTGATTTCTCTTCAGTGGGGTGCTCCATTTATGGAGTAGCAGATGACCACAGGGGTTAGGAAGTTTCTTTTTTCCAGCTGTCAATCACTGGAGACATTTAATCATGTACACCAAAGCTATATTTTTTTTGTTACAGATCCTGAAGCTCCTTATAGCTGGTCTGAAGAAGAGATTGCTGATTTGCATGACCATTGTACTGTGATAATGGCAGCTGATGGTAGGAAAATATAAACAGTAAGCTTTTAAATCAAACACTTGAGCATTATGAGTAATAATTTAAACATACCTAATTTGCTTTTAAAATCTACTAGGTCAGATTTTACCTAGTTTGTCAAAGCTCTCCCTTAAGTGTCCCTGCCTGTAATTATTTTTTATTTTTTTTAAAGCAATTATATTCACATTCTGAATTAGCAATAGGAGAACAGCTGTTGAAAACTACTAGCTTTTTCTTTCCTTTGGTGTGGTAATTATTTGTGACTAAATAAATGACTCAAATAACATAATCACAAGTCAGTGATGAATTTGACTTTCAGAAGAGTTTGGTTATCTGATGCAAGACAAAGCTAGTTTCAGATGCTGCACTTGCCCATAGAGTCTATGCCTTTGGATATCTCTGTCTCTTTTTTTTTATTTTTCTGCTCTTTTTGTTGCTTAAGTGAAAGACTGAAAAATGACAGGCTATATATATAGGAAAACCATTGTTGTTTTGATATATAAATGAAGGAGAGTTGGGTTTATGATATTGAAAGGTGTTGCAAGAGTCTCCAAGGAGATGCAGTTATAATGGTATATTAGTTACTGCCTTTTTTGGTATTTTAGTAAGAAATGAGGCCCTATACATTGTGATGTCCTGTCTTTTTTGACTTTGCAGTAAGATATTTCCAGGCTGAGAGAAATCTTGTTAAAGTTTTGTAAGTTGTCTGACAGAATTGATTCCCACTGATACAAGAGAAATCTTAAAGAAAGCCTGACATAAATAGCAGCAGTGGATACTGTTACAGGGTCAGGTGTTGCCATTAAAAATACACTTTGGGATTTAGTTAAAATAGTAACTTGTTTGATTAGAGTAATCAAGCTAAGGCCTTTGGTTGTTTCATATCTGAGACTTAAGTAAATAATACACTTAAACATAAATATATTTTATGCTTTTAATCTTTTTTTTTTTGTAGTATTCTATGACGATGACCTGACAGATGCCTTTTTCAGAATGCTGTATAGAATCACACACAACTTGAGAAATTCTTGCACAGTTTACCTAGCATTAGAAAAGAGGTAAGTATTGCCAATAACTTAAAAGCACGAAAAACATAACATGCTTTCTTTATGTGGAAGAAACATCTGTTTTGATTGAAGATCGGCTTCTGATTTTCATCATATTAGTTTATCATGGGCTGCAGTATATACTCAGAACAATAATTTGTTTTTATACATGCTTAATTTTTATCCATTCAGAATTTGACTTCCACAAGAGTTCAGCTTTTGTTGTCCTACCTTTTGTCTCACATCAGATAATGTCTGTGCAAATAAAGATATATAGGTGGCTAGGCTGATGTGTTCTATAATGCCTGACAACATTTGCTTTATATTTTTACGGTCATTGAGTGGAGCGAAGGGGCTTATAATTAGGGTATATGTTTCCCAGGTTGAGTACTCCTAGAACAATTTCTCTTGTGTTTTCTTTCAAGGAATCATTGAATGTTTTTACATAGTCATGTGTCGCAGTCCATTCATAAACTAATATATAAATAGGCTTTGCTTAAATCTCTGGAGATATCTAGGCAATAGCTATTCATATGATTTGTTGCCAAGTGTTTGTCCTGGAAGCCAAGCCAATAATTGTGTTGTGGCAAAGTGCCTTAAAATCAATGGAAAGATTCATCCAAGAGTTATTGGTGTATTGATGCTAATGTAAGTCTTGTCTGCTTTTCAGGAATAGTGGGGGGTTACTTTTTTTTTTTTAGCTATCGAAGTTACTTAATTACACTGAGAAGACACACATTTTTCCATTAGCTGAGAAAAGTTACAAAGCTATTTAAGATCCAGTACAGGAGAGACATTTTTAATTAAATATTCTCTTGCCAGGATGAACTTCACTTTAAGACATATGGATGTTACATGTGAAGCCTACAGTCATTTTAGAAATACTCTAAATGATTTGGAGAACCTCCAAGACAGAAAAATGAAATATACTGTGGAGCCCATTAAGCTTGATTTCTGTCAGTTTCTCGTTTATGAACGAATTGAGCAGTTGGTAAGTGCATTGGTTAAAGTAAGTGTAGTATGTTGGGCTAATCATCTCAAATTAGTTTTCGGCTGTTTACTTAACATGAAGTAAGAACAGGGGAATAAACATTACCTTTTCATTTATTTCCATTTAGCATTTTGTTGCTTTAAAATTATTATTGTTTGTGCTTTCATAACCTATACTAGGTTGACATAACATGCCCTTTTCTAGCATCAGCAGGACAATGGCTTAGATTGTTTCTTAACCTTTGAGGAAATGAGTCCAGTATCTGTTACTTTGTAAAATACGATTTTTTGATTGACTAGAAAATGGGAACGATACCTCTTCTCATTTATTTGCTTCTAAAAGAGCTTTCATTTCATAGTTTTAGTAATTCCTTTCCCAGTTCAGGGTTCAGGAAATAATATTCTAACATCTATGAAGAGTCGTTTAGCTGTAAACTACTGTTGTGCATAAACATGTCGGATATAATTTTGTGGTTATCTAAATACCTCCCAAGCACTAATGGTTCTCTTTCTCTATTTTTTCCCCAATTGTCTACTCTTATGAATATTGTGCAGGATGGCTAATAGCTCGCTAACTTCTAGAACAATACAGTTTAACAGATCTTTTTAAAGAACTTGCAAATCTTGTACTGGGTTGCAAATCTTTTACCAAGAAATGATCTTCCTGTAGTCAATATACTACTGCTGTGTCTTCTGCAGTATGTATGCCTAGGAAGATTTAGGTGGGCACAGTTACTTCATGAGATTGATTTATTTTACTTAATGCTGATACTGTCAGGCATAAAACAGGCATGCAAAACTTTAAAACAAGTTTTACAGGTATATAAATGCAACCCGGATTATACCGAAATGTGTAAACTCATTCCCTAGCCTTTTTGCTGAAGGGTACTGGTCTTTGAAATATATGCATTTTCAAAATGCTGAAGTTTTTATTTATCATGAAGTATATTGCCACAATTCATGGTGAAGAGTGCGTGATAGTCTACTTACTAATCTTTTGTATAGCAGAGAAAGTGTATACTAACTTGATGTATAGAAATAAAGTGGTCTGCTTTTCATCTTCATTGCCCAGTAGATAGAGAAGCGCCTGTGTGCTTGTATAAGACATACATTTGTGAGAGCTTGATTCCTCAGTAAATTAAGTATTTTTTCAGTTGTATTTTTACTAGTGTTATTGAAAGCATTTGTCAACAAAGGCTAAGAAAAAGAGCAAGATTATCAGTCAGAATACTGCAGAAGGTCATGCAGACCAATGAAATTATTTTAAAACAAGTTATTTGAATGATAATATTTTTTTTATTTTAAAAAATAATGCTAAAAGAATAAAGACATGAATTCTATTGCTCTCAGAGAAAATTCGGTGTCTGTTCTAGGAGATTACATTGATACATTAACTATCTGTAGATGGACGTATAGGGTGTGTCTTAAAACTTGTCTTCAACTGGGCATGTTGAATTTTTTTATAATTGCAACCTACTGATCTGAGAAATATCTGTATGTATTTTTTCCACTACAGGAATTGTGGAAGATCGTTGCTGAACAGCTAACGTGACAGGGACATGAGAAAATAGAAGATCTTTATGTAAGGATGAAGGCTTTTTTGATGTTTTATTAAAAATGGATTTTTATCCCAAGAAAAGCATTTTCCTGGTAGAACAGTGTTCTCAGAAAGTATTGCTATGCAGATGTGCTTTACTTCAGTAAGTTTTGGGTTTGGCACTTAGGACATGGTTTCTTTGATGTTTATTTTACAAAACTGTTTAAGGTTGATCTTCAGAGTATGCACAGGATGCCAGACGGTGACAGTGTCACAGTGACTTGCTCTTTGGGATTGATGACTTAGGTTTTAGACTCTGACAAAGAAGTATTTTAACCTTTTCTGTGTGGCTGATTTGCAGATGTCATGCATTTTCCTTTTTAGTTTTCTGAACATGGATGCTGTTCTTGGTCTCATCCTATTCCCACATTATTTATATTTGTGGATGTTACTGAAACTGTGTTCTGGGCAAGACCTGTTTGTCTTTCATGGACTTTTCTTTAAGCAATCTGTTTCTGGAACTTAGTCCTTAATTTTCAGTTTGTCTTATCTAAATCATTCTAGTTTAGGGCTACTGTCTGAACTGAAAGGAGATGAGATGTATTTTGTTTGACCCTCTAAAAATACTCCATAGTGGTCTTGGAGCTGTATTGTCCTGCTGGAAGTTCACGCTATTCTGTCCTTGCCAGGTTGAGGGTGGAGAGGTACCATGTGAAGTGCTATGCTATTGCTCTTCCAGTGTTTGGAATCCTACTCTCAATGTATATGTGAGGCTAGGGAGAAGGAGGAGACCGAAAATGTCTTGCCCATACAAGTGGAGCCTTCAGTATCTTAGCTTTTGGATTCAAGTACAACATATTGATCAAATCTCTCCTGTGTTACTAAGGAAACCAGAAATTTGTTCATACTTCTTATAAATTTGATGTGTACTGTTACGTTTATATCACTCGCCGTATGTACACTGTCATGGAAGTTCTTGTGCCTGCTGGGTTCTTTAGCATTATGAGAGAGTTGGTGATGAAGCTGTTCTGGCCTGAGAGTCGTGGGAGGGTGCGGACATTACATTAGAACCGCCTGCCTCACTTCTACAAAGTCTGTTTTACGTTTGGTTTAGTTCAGTTGGTTTGGATCAGTTATTTTGTAACCTGCTTATGTGTATGAAGACATATTTTTTTCGTGTTCGTTAAGGAGATGAAAGGTCATTAGACGGTAATGGCCTTTGGCTGTGAGTAGAGTCAAAGTAAAAATTACGTTCTGTTAGTACCTATCCGCCTAAATTAATATAGAACTTCTCTCTCGCAACCTCATTTGAACTTCAGAGATAATAAACTGTAATTTAAGCCAAATATTCCCAAAATAGTGTTGTTTGTTTTGTAATGTTATTAACTTTGGTAGATTCACTGAAAACAACTGTTTTTGAATGTAGCTGCTTATTTAAGTAGTTATTTTTTGAAGGCTGTAAGCAAGAAATGAATTCAAACTGATATGAAATAGCATGTGTGGTTAGAGAGGATTTTTACTTGCGCAGGACTTCTGAAAGTCTTTGGAATTATCAACAGAAACTCATCCAGGTAGAGGGATACTGTAGATGTTTTAAATCTAGAATTCAGCCATTTTACCGCAACTGGTTTAAATTAACATCTGAAAAAGATTTTTATACTTGTGGTATACTCTTTGGTTGAGTAAGTACAAATATCATGGCTGCCTGGGAAGCACGCTGACGTAGAACTTCTTCCTAAAGAAACAACGTTAATCTTTCTGCTGAAGGGAAAGGACAGCTTTGAGGGTTCAGTGGCTTAGATCTAAAGGCCAATGCAAATTTGGATGTGACCCTTTTCACTAATGATAAGGAATAGTCAAAAATAGGCAACAATTCTAAGAACATGAAAATTACGAGTCTTCCAAGGCCTTAGCTTTGTGGTGTTAATAAAAGATAATACAGGCCGTCTTGCCACAGAATTGTCCACTGCTACTTAAGCATATTAAGTGTGGATGCCACCTTCTCAATTTTGACTTTAATCATACTTTAAGTATGTCCTACATGGTAGTTTTTTTCAGAAGCATCATGCAAATTTACACCTTTAGCAGTTCATTGTTTATTAAGATGATGAAAATTGGGGAATTGTTTAGTCTTGGGCATACAGATTATGATTGGAAATCAAGTTGGTGCCTAAAATGATAATGCCTTGAGCACATTGTCTGTGTTTATGTAATCAAGAAGGATTTTTTCCTAATAAAGCATAATTTAAAACACTATGCTCCTGTGGTGATGTATCTAAATTTTGAAAAATTGTAACAGGTAATGTTCTTGGACTTTTTTTGGCAGTTCTGTCTTACACCTAGGTTTTTTGCTGTGTGTTAGACACAATTTGCCATGATTTTTAGTCAGATGGAGAAAAAATGTGATTATGAGAGGTTCAAGATGTTAGCATGTATTCAACAGCCCAGTGTAAATTGCATGAGGCTTTCAGTTCATGCAACTTACAGAAAAGTCAAGTGATTCAACATCAGGTTGGATGGTCTTGGATTTGTGAGCTACGGGGAAAGAGTTTGCATGTTTCATTGGAAAACCCTTAGGAACTCTGCTGGCCTAGTCGTATACTTCTTTTTGATCACCTCATAGCTAGTAGAATAAAAAGGGGAATTTGTAAATGTTCCTAGTCAGTATCACCCATTCCTGCAAGTCCTTTATTTCTGTGAAGGGGAAGGAAGAGAAGGTGGATGCTTAATCTAAAATTTATTAATGTTTCTATTCTGCTGTGGAGCTGAGGTTGGAAAGGTTTCATTTGGAAAGCTGACTTTCTCCTCTGCTAAATAAAGTGATTCTGCACTTGGGAGCCCTTCTGGATCTGGTTGGCATAGTCCAGTTGGCAGCCAGATGGATCGTTCTGGGGAGAGAGGAGGTGGAGGGGAGCCTGTGGAACTCTTGCAGTGCACTTATTTCTGATAAAGGAGAGGAGTGTCACAGCTTTGTTGGGAAGTGGGGTAATGGATGGCCACATGATCTTCCAGGAGGAACCTTGTTTGAAACAAATTGGTTTTCACTTTTGTCACTGGTGTATGGTAAATTAACACATGTCGTTTCTCACTCTTGTCCATCCCACACTTCAGATGAAGATGGCCGGCATCCCTGTCCTGCTTTCCTCTTAAGAGGAACACGGATGACATAGTTGCAGATACTGGTCAAAAGAAGAACTTGAACTTCAGTGGGACATTTGACATTCGAATGAGCATTGCAGGCTGATTACATTTATTTCTTTTCAGTTTTTGTTGATGTGAAACTTGGAAAGCTGCTTTGTTGCAAACTTTTTTTCACAGAAGTGAACTTCTGTGTGTCAGTTTGCAGTAGAAAGAAAAGTTGTTTAAGATAATCACTTGATGGGATACATTATGTATATTTATTATCTCTCTGTGTTCTCATGTGTAGGTGGCTATTCGTAGACCATAGTTGTAGCTCCATCTGCTGTACAACACTTTGAGTCAAAACATTTTGCAGTTTGTTAAACACCCTGTTCCTTTCTGTTTTTACAATATTATATTCTGGAGTAACAGCTTAGGTTGAATATGTAGTTCTGCATTTCTCACCTAGACTTGTAGATGTGTCTATAGAGATGAAGTTACCATGGAAATAATCTTGAAAAAAAGTGATATTTAATTACCTTCTTTTTAACAGCAACTTTAGAAGGCTGCCTCCAGCCGTTCTGGATTTTCAGGAAACATTCTAGGAAAAAGTAGACAACTTTTTGTGTGGGGTAGGGACTTCTCATTCATTAGAAGATCAGGACTTACACTGGATCTCAAAGTTGTATAGCAGATAAATCTCACTACGTTGTCTGTTTGTTGTCTCAACTGTTCTCATGAACTTCTATATACATGACTAGCACCAGTCCTTTTTCGTTTTCACCAGAGAATTAAGGGCTTTGTCCCTGGTGGTTGCAGTTCTGGGTTTTTTTGTTTGTTTGTTTTATTTTCTCATTCTGGTTGACACCTTCATGAAACTTGAAGAAATAATTTTGTGTGTTTCACATTTCTACTGTCTTTCATTTCAAGATCAATAAGCCAATGGACTCCAGCATAGTTCCTTAAGGAACCAATGTAATACTTGCCTAACTCTAGTGGGGTAGCACAATGTGTTTAAATTACAAAATTGATTATTTTGCAACAATAGATGTTCCTAGAGTCAATTTTGGAAAGACTGAAATACACACGAACAATCACCTTGCAGTATCTGTTGATTTTATGAACTTTTTTTACACTGTTTCTGAAGCACAGCCCCACATCTTGCTAGAGGTCTTAATGGCATAAGCAGAAAAATAGCAGAGAGGATTATTGTACTTTTCCTAGTGCTGTACAAGCAAATTATCATAATTACAAAACAGAAAAGGGAGAAATCCTGGAAAGAAAATGCAATTCCTTGAAACTGAAGGGGGAGCGATCCATAGTGATCCTAGAAAGCAGCAGAAGGAATTCCTGGAAACTCAGAGGGATTTGGAGGGGCAGGGGAATCCCTACAAAACTGAGGGAAATCCTAGAAAGTAGTGTTGAGGTTTTCCTGGGAAGGCAGGAATTGTGGGGAGGTGCAGTCCTAGGCAGCTGTGTGGGGATTGCCAGGAAGCAGCACAGGGAATTCTTAGACAGTAATGGGCGGTTAGGGGATAATTCTTAGGAAGTAACTGGGGGACTCCTGGGAAGCAACAGGGGAAATTTAGGAGCCCAAATGTCCAGATGATGCATAACAGTAAGCTTGATCATGAAGTACTTATATTTTTTTCCCTCAGTGCACTTTTTTGTAGAGATACTGGCCTGTCAAAAGATGAAGATGCAAGTTATAATGCTTATAGAAATAAAGTGATAGATTCTTACAGACAGAGTGAGGAAGCAAGTCCCCAGTTTTATTCCACCTATGCAGATGTTATGTTTCTTGCATTGAGTGTTTTCAGAAGCAGCCTTTTAGGTGGGCTGAGTTTTGGCTGCCCATCTTTGAAGAGCCCTAGGAGTCCGAGTCAAGTTCATGGGTTATTGTGCTGTAGCTGAGCCACAGTCTGTCCATCTGAACCATGATCACTGAATCATACATATGTTTTTTTCTATGTGAGCTACAGGTGAATGGCATCATTTTGTATTATGCTTTATTTTGATATAAGAATAGGCAGCTGCTGTAAAAGCAGTCTTGCTTTCCACCCTCTGTACTTATTTAATAGTCTAGTTGTATATTTAGTATGTTTTCCCCTTCCATAGTGTTGGTTATAGCAATTTGCAATCTGAGTCAGCTTTTTTGATTCCAAGAAAATCTAATGGCAAGTGTGTTTCTCCATTGGATAAATGAGATCTAATCAAACTGGCTCCTGTGATCCAATACAAGGCCATCAGTAGAGTTTTGTTGCTGGGGGTATAAAGAGAGAGTAGACCAACTGTTTTGATGGCAGCGGGTAGTTGGGTCCACTTTCGAGTTAGATGGAGCTGTACTTGTAACACATGTGGCAGTGTGTGGCATTTTAGCAAGCTGATTTTTCTTAGTCATGTGCCTGAGACTACGATTACCTGTAGTCGGATGGCCAGAAGTGTTATGGCCAAATGCTGCTGGTAATTTTAAAGGAGTTGTTGGTACTGAGTGTTGGGTACAGAAAGCTAAAGACTTCTACTGAGAGGTGGATGCTGAATTCCTATGCATCAGCTTGTTGTGAAATGTCAAGAATAGCTGCCTGCCTCATAAACTTACAGAGGTTTTTCAATCTGAAAGTAAATCGAGAATTATTCACTTAATGCTTAGCAATATGTCTTTAAAATGCAGTTCGCCTCTTGAGTGTGATTATGGTGTTCGTAACCTGAAAAATACAGATGGCAGAAAAGAGCTTTCCTGTAGGTTAATCCCAAAGGTTAGAGACTGAAAATTCTGTTAAGATCCATGTGACAAGAAATAACAAATGGGGAAGGAGCAGATTTAGGGAGTAAGTTGTAATTCCCCATTTCTTCCTGCATTCAGACACTTGTTTTTATTTATATGAAGACATTGTCAGGAGAGAAACTAATTATTGGTAAACAGAAATAATCATGCTCTAATTCTGAATGGGATTTGCTACAGCTGCTGGAAAGAAGCTGTTTCTTTTTAGATTCTTCTGCGTCTAGTTACAAATCCTGCCCCTTCTTCACAAATCCTGCCCCTTACCTTCTGAAGAGAAGATTATGCAATAGTTTTCATAGGAAAAAGTATTGATTAATGTGCTATTACCTAGAGGGGTCCACCACAGTGACCCCGTAAGCATGGTGTGATGTGCTTAGCTAAAATAAAACAATGGAAGGAAACAAAAGAGGTTTTTGGAGGTTCAAGTCAAATAGTAGGATTTGAAAATGAGCTACTTCTTGCTACCAGGCTGTCATATGCTTTGCCATGTGACACAGGTCTAAAGGCTTGTATTTTCTTACAGACTTCCTCCTGCTTTTGTTTCACTCCTCCTGGCCCTGCCTTTCTGTGTGTCCTGTGTGTCTGTGCTGAAAGTTGGTGCATTAACCTGGTAAAGCTTCATCTTGAAAAATCCTGCCTCTTTAGGCGGCCAACAGTGTGCCATCAGATGTGCTGGTACAACACGTTGCCTCAGGATAAGATTTCTTCCAGCAGATGGCATAGGGGTTTCTTTTAACAATGCCAGCACCCAAATGAAGTAACATACTATCTACATATGTGTGTGTTTACAGATTGCTCGCCAAAGTCAGCCCAGGGGTGTCAGGAGGAGGAGGTACAAAGGAACATCTCCAGCTTCTTCAGCAAGGTGAGTGCGTTCTCTAAGCTCCTGCTTCCTTTGTATCAGGGACTTTCTGTTGTGATAGGGATGGTGACAGCAAACTGTACCCTGTAAAAATTCTCTTTATTTGATGGATTTTGTTCTCTCCAGTTTCTTACAACTAATAATGATTCTGAGAGAACGAGAGTCTTGTTTTATGTTTATACTCCTAGGACAAGAGCTGATCAGGCAATGAAAATAATACACTAGCACCAACTGTAAGGAAAATAAGTTCTTTGGAAAAGGAAGGAGAAGGCAGAGTTTGTCATGGGAATATATGATCCAAAAATGGCTTTCCAGTCTTTGAGTGGTTTGGTGTTAGCATAAGTGACTGTCCCATGTAATCTCTTGGGAACTTGCCAAGCGGACTGTGTCTCTTTTCCTCAAAAAATGCTGTTTTTCGCTTTGAATGCTGGGTATATTTGATGGTGAATGAGATAGTGACAAGTAAGATGTTAATCAATAATAATTAAAAAGTAACGTTAACTCCTGCCTCAAAGATGAGGAAAAATATAAATATGTAGAGTAGGGTAGATGGTTGGACTCGATGATCCCAAGGGTCTCTTTCAACCTAGATGATTCGATGATTCTATGAGTTAAGCAAGAAAGTTAACAGCGAGTTGGACAAAAGATACCATGAGAGAAGTAGCATCAGCTGCTCTCTAATTGCCCAACTCTAGTCCTACTATGGGATATCAGTAGTAGGTTTACACTGTGGCTTGATCAGAAGAGACACCAAGAAATTATCTGCTCTATTTTCCTCTCAAAGCAGAATCATACTCATCTGAGAATCTTGATGAGTGTTTGTCTTGCTGCTTATTAAAGCATCTCCTGATAGAGATCTTTTATTTCTCCCAGTAATCTGTTCTAGTGCTTCATTATACTTTCTGCTACAAAGGTTTTCTTAAGGGCTAAATTGCTGCTTTTCTTGCAATTTTGAACCATTACATCTTTCTTATTGTAATAAATCGTGACAGATGTAAGAGTTCTACCCAGGATAAGTGGAAATGAGGAGGCGTAGACGGCCCAGCCTTGATGTGTGCAGGGACAGAGGGGTCCTTTGGCACCATCTGCAAATGGGTGGTGTTTGCAGCAAAAACAACAGCTTCAGCAGCTCAGAGCCTGCAGTGTTCCTGCCTTGCTTGTGTTCTGTTCAGCTCTCCTGTCTAGCGGCCTCCAGCTGCTTTACCAGGATATCTGCTCCAGGATGCTCCTTGGAGCCTTCATACCTTGAATGAGACCTAGAATTCTGTGAGATGAGAGTCAAGGGAGGATTCAATCTGCCTGCAATAGCTTCTGTTGCGGAGGAGATACATAATATTTATGACTGGGTGGGAGTTTCAAGGGTATTTTGTGTCTGCAAACACCACATTGCTGTAGATGACCTAAGCAGCGACAGCAGAAGAGGTCATTCTTGCTTACAGAGAAGCTATTGTGAAAGTTTAATATTGGTGAGCAGTCCCACTCCCACACGAGAGTTGATTGATGGCTGATGTCCTCAGAGAGCATTGAATGCTGGCTACAAATTTACTGATGCAGCAGCTCTGCTACTGACTTAATCTCATCTGAATTCTGGACTGTTTCAGTGGTAGGGACATGCGTGGTGTTGGGTAGGAGGCTTCACGTGCCATTTGCATGTCACTGCCATGTGCATCGCATCTAGCTGCTTCTTCATCCGCTAGCGTCTACA
>JAHREE010098063.1:0-12240 GCA_033628505.1 Tringa tobata | reverse complement strand
TGGCTGTTCCTTGATCGTACCCAAATATAAGTCTAGATTATGCCCTCGATTGTTTTATGGTAATCGGTAGGTGGTAACGGGTTTCAGAACTAGTCTATAAGGTTTGGGTAACTTTTAACATAAGCGAAAGAAGCTGGTTTCATATTTTTAAGCAATTGCCTACTGTATTTTTCAAGTTGTTGATATTTGCTGTTTGTCAGAAAATGAAATAAATAATTTGGTAAGGGTATTATTATGGCTTGCCTCTGCATTTTTACGAGAATTGCAGCCCAAGTGGTAGCACATCTGTTCTGCGCCTTAAAACAGCTTTGTGAAAGCCACCGCAGTGTGCTGAGTGGTCACGGCAGCCGTGTCAAAGTGGGCTTTACCCAAAAGTACCTCAATTCTCGTTGTTGTGTTTTTGGAGGTTTCAGACTCAATACAACCCAGTGCTCTCTGCCTGATGGCATCCCGCGCGTAAGGTGGGAAACTGTCCCCAACTGGCACTTAAACCAGTGTCGTGCCCTAAACTGGGGCTCCAAAGGGTTCAGTCTTTCACATTTTTGACAGCAATCAATTACTATTTGAACACCGAATGTGTGTGGTCATTACAAGTTTTAATATACAACTTCTAATGTTCTGACTTTAAATAATTTAAAACAGTTCAGGCTATTTGAGATGTTCAGTCTTTTTTCAGCATATAATTGGCTCTGAGTTTTCACAGGTATTTCAGGCGAGCAGAGGTGCAGATCTGCTTCCTCTTGACCTGCTGCTGTCCTTGATACTATTCTGCATTTTATTTTTTGCAGCTGTGCCCTGTACTTCTCTTCCAGCAGTGAGGATGAATTTGAAATGTGTAAGTAATGCCACATGGCAGTTTGTTTTCAGAAGGAGTATGAGAAGGTGGCGTTTCTACCTAGTTACAGTGAATATTTCTTACGCGTGGTTTTCTTTCGTTGCCCCTGCTGAGAGCACAGAGTACCTTTTCCCCTGGCAGTGCAGTGGTGGTAACTACACACCCCAGTGAGTGTTCTGGAATCTTGTGTCTCAATGGATGCTTTTTGTCTCGCCTTATTTTTTAATTTGTCTGTTCCCTGTCGCTCCCTTGCTTCCTTCTTAGTCTACGGAGCATCTTTGAATCAGCAGTTACTGCCCCGAACACATGTCTAAAAGGCTCTGAAGTCCCTCCTACCTGTCATGGCTTTTGCTGCCTGAGCCTTAACTAGTCAGGGGGATGTTTTTGGCTTTTCATAGTGGCTCAAGGTCTTGGTAAGATGGAGTTGAATACTGAATTTTATATGGTGGCTTCTGCTGTGCATAACATCTGTTTATGTGTAGCCTGTATGTACAAACCCCGATATCTGTAGTTTTTGTTTTAGTGATAGCCATTATGACTCATTTTCTGCTAAGGTTGTTGAGTACCCTATTTATTTTTCCTGTTGCAAGAGTTCTATTTAGTTTGTTCCTTAAATGGACTAATCATGGCTCTATCATGTCTCAACTGGGTTTCAGACCAGTAAGTGATTAAAAGGTTTCTAAATCTTGCAAGGTGTTCCTTATTATGTATTCAACATTTGATCAGTGATGGTAGGAATGAGTAGTAAGGCAACAAGTTGTATCTGTTTATTTTGCCTTTTGCATAATCACTCCTGTGTTAGTCCAGCTGCCTTTAAAGCAGATTTTCTCTTTACTGTAGAGTTCAAGCTCAGTGCCATGGGAATGATCTTAAGCATTTTAAGCCGTACCGCTCACCTCCATGCGAATGAAGACACGCTGTGTCTAGTTCCTGCGCTACCTCCGGGCGCTTAAATCTGATAAATATTTCAATACTGTCCACTCAGTAGGTAGTTGTTTGCTTTCCTGTAATTTTCTAGATTTAGATATTTGACAGCCTGTTCATTTTTCTTACTCTTCTTTTCCCCTCCTCTGTCCAGGAGGTTCTTGAGGCTGAAGTCGTGTGTCAGCTCTGGCATGGCAGGTAGCTGAGAGTGACTGGTTGGGGCTGGGAGCAGAATATTTGCAAGGCTATTGCCATACGATCACTGTAGTGACACTTGTAGGAAAGGCTGAAATTAAAGTCTGTGCCAAGAGACAAGAAACTAAAGAGAAGCGATTTATTAAGTAACAAGTCACATTTTTCTGTAAACTTTTGGTTTCCTGTGACCAGCTGTCAGCTTAATTAGTCTGATGCTGCTTCACGGCCTAAGAACACTGTAGTTATCATCTAGCAAAGCTGCTGGCCATTGGTGTGTCAATGGGTCCCCTTGATGTGGTGGCTTGGAAGGCATCAGGTGCTGTCTTTACTTCTTTTGTAACGAAGGTAGTGGTGAAGACCACCGGGTGCTAAAAATGAAAATAACTTCTTGCTCCAAACACTTTTTGAGCTTCAGGGTCTCGAATTCTTCTCCCTTCTTCTCCCTGCTTGTGCTCTTCTTCAAAAAGGTCAGCACTCGGTCCCACCTGGTGCTTTTTAACTTACAGCGTGCTCTCCGGGCAGCGTGTGGGTGTAGCTCAGCGGGTGCCAGAATCTACCCATCAACCATAAAGGCTTTATCAAGCAAACCTATCTTCTGGTTTGGGGCTTACTGCGTAGTGCAAGAGTTTATAATCCCCCTGAAGTCATGCATGCAGCTCCATCTTGTGAGAACAAACGCTTCTTAACTGCTGTTGTGAAGTTGGAAGAAGGGACAGTTGTTTCCCTTCCCTCCGGCCTGATTTATGCTTTAATGAAATTTGTTCCCCTTCAATTTTCTGGAGTCTCTCATAATGAGGAAGGTGTGTGATATTTCGATGACATTTCTGATAACCTCTCAAGAGTCAATACATCAAGCACGTCCAGTACTGCTGCCTGAACCTTGCCTTTGTGTTTAGCAGTCACCACAATATTGCTGGAGTGATTAAAACACGTTTATTTCTGAATTTCTGAATTTATTATTGAATCACTGTTCTGCAGTGGGGTGTTATTGGTACCATTTTGTTTGAACATATTTTTGGAGTCACTTAGTGGAATAAGCACATGGACATCTCTTTGCAGTAGGAAAACTACTACCTGCAGTTACCAAAATGCTTGGATAAAATATTGATCAGCCCTTTCAGTTCCACCCCCAGTGATCCACGTGTACGAGGAGGCTACACTGGATGCCACAAGATGCATAACAGCACTTCTTATTTGGCTTTGTGGTGGCAAGGACTGAATAATGAGGAGATTATGAAGCTGTCAGCTTGGAGGAATTGAGAGTTGGAATTCTATGTAAAGGATTCTTGTGTTTTGGGGTTTTTTTAAGTTTTTAGACTGAATTTTTACTAGTTGCAAACTTTTCTCTTAAAAAAAATCCTTAACAAAAGAAACAGAACTTTGTTCTTAATTAATCTTTTTTTTTTTTTTTTAGTTTTGGCTAAAATGAAAACTCCCAAATCTGTTTCTAAGAAGGTCGAGGCAAGGTGGGTGCTGTAATTAATGACTTTTCAATGTTTATATATTAGGTTTCTGCCTCGCATCTGCTGTTCAGAATACAGAAAAATGATGAAAAGTTTTAGCGATTCCTGGGCAGATAGAGATGTGGGGGGGGAGTGGGTGCAGACAGAACTGTTTTGTGTTCAATCTGTGTGTTCTGGTCAAATGTAAAACGTGATGTTTGGAGGACTACGTGCTCTATTGCCCTTCTGATAAATGGCCAGAGTTGGTACCATTTGATGTGGGAACAACTGATGATGTTATATTGGGTGGCTTTTCCTGGTTTGCTTTTTTTTAGTAAGGCAAACTTATCTTCTATTTTCCTGCTTATGTCTAGGGGTTTTTTTCACGTTATTTGCTTGTTTTACAGTTTGAAGGACTTCATTGATGACTCAGATGATTTCTTCTTGGATTTGAAAGTGAGAAAAAGCACAACAAAGAATGGCAAGTAATTGTCCAACAGCAAATATGAGGCAGGAATTCTACTGAGCGGAAAGATAGCGTTCATTGCTGAGCTCAAAAATTTCTGAGAGAGCTTGTAAAACATGAGATCGCTTTGTCTCTTCCTGGAGGATAACAGAGGAGAGGGTTTTTCTGTTTCCTCTGGGGGTAGCAGGGGAGAGCGTGGTCATACTGTTCTGCCAGGCTTGTGTTTTGAAGCATTGCTGTAGGTCTGGACTATCTGCCAGTATTTGGGTCTGTGAAAAGAGTAGCGACTCATGGCCGATGGGGCTGAGCTGCAAATCTGGGATGATCCCTCTGGAGAGATGCTCTGGGATATGCAGCACAGCCCTCCTATGGCTGTACCAGCTCATTCTGTGGCCAAGAGACACCGAATAGAGAAAGTGGTTAACTGTTGTTAAACTAGATACCTTTAATTTGATCAGGTGTTGGCAATCAGGCCAATCTTGCCTACGGGTGTTGCAGAGCCACAGAAATTATCTTTAATTTGAAGCTTCTTTAGCCAAGGTCCTACGTGTTAATACCGGCTACGAGAAGCTCCGGCAAACCCTGGCTTGAGGGGTCTCAGTGATTGTCTGAGCGGAGGATCCCCGTTTTCCCCCAAGAGATGGAAAATGCCATGGTTTACTAACATTCAGAGCCCCAGTACAGCTGTCTGGCGTGCTTCTCATTGATAGGAGCAACCAGGACTTTCCTCGAAGGAGTGAAGAAGGCTCTGGAGTTCTTGACACAGCTGCTAGGCCAGCGATCGGGGGATAGGACTCTAGTAGATGGCGTTTGATAGCAGTGATCTCGTGTGAACCTGGAGAAGCCCTGATCAAGAAGGGTGGGATCTCTTGCACCGGGTGTGAATGTCAACCTGAAACGTGTACACCAGCTGCAGACTGTAAAAAGCTAACGGGGTAGTTTCTGGGGTGGAAACTGGGGAAGCAAACTGGACCAGAAATATCATTTTGAAAAATTATGTTACCAGTAGATCTGCCATGATCCCTCAATCTTGGTAGGTCGAAGCTGAGATGTCTGAAGCCATCTTTGTTGGGCAGTGTAAGTGCTGTAGGCTATGGGCCAATCAGCTAAGGCTGAGCATTTTTTAAGTCACCCTTCACTTTATAAAACTTTAATATGAAATGTTAAGCCTTACTCTTACATACACGCAGCTTTTGTTATGGGAATGAAGATGATGCCGGCGCTACCGACCTATTCAGGATGATTAGGCCTTGCTTGATGATGTATATATACGTGGGGTTTAAGCTGCTTTTCTTTTTAATACACCTTTCAGTATCTCTCTGTTGAGTATGATGGTAAATGAGCAGCATGTAGTAAAGAGAATGTAATGAATGTAATGATATCTTTCTATTCTTTGTGTTTTCCATCTTTCAAGGGATTATTTTTTTTTTTTGTGTTAATACAAATTTCTAAATGAAATTACCAAAACTTGAAGCTGTTTGTTTTGAATTGCAGCACAGAAGGATCTTCAGGAGAAGAAGTTGGTGACTTCTGGAAAGAAAAACACTTGCTGCCAAGAACTGCGGTATTCGGAGAGTTCAAGTGACACTGAAGATTCTGTCTTTCTACAAAATTGTGACTACAAAAATGACTACCAAGAAGGAGTGAAAGACTTGAGAGAGAGTTGGAGGTGCATAAAACTTCCACCTCCACAAAATCTGAAAGACCCTACTTCCAGAGGCAGTCCAGACTTGCTTGTTAGAAGGAAAGAAAGGAGCTGTGAAAAGAGCACAGAAAATAAAGCGCCAAGCGTGGCGCTGCGACAAAGTAGAGACGTAGGGTCAGATAGCTCAGATGAGGAATTTGAATCATTAATAGAACGAATAAGGAAACGAAGTGTACCCCGAAAACCAGTCTTGAGCACAAGTAAAACAGTCTACCAGCCCAGTGTCACAGGTAAGCAATTGTTCTAAGCTACCCGTTGGCAGCAACGGTGGTGCTAATTGCCTCACTCTTTTCATTTGGGTGGTTTATGCTTCAGAAGCGCAACCCAGCACCTTGCAACTGGATTTGATGCAATCAGAAATGATTGAAATTATTCCTCTGAGCATTCTGAAAAGTGATTCTTGCTAGTCTTGTGCTATCAAGAGTTAAGTTTTTCACTGTTGCTTGTTTTTAGACTTCCTATGACTGTAGGTGTTTTTAGTTTTTAAAATTGTTCCGAAAACAAATCTAACTGGTGGGTTTGAATGATAGTAATTAATTTTTTTTTAATGTCTGATAGCAGTTAATGGGAAGCTGTCATTATGGTAAGACTGACATTTTCAGCAGTTTAGATGCTGTTAATTTAGTATTGGGATTTATAATTTGCTTTATTTTCTTTAAAGTAGACTTTATGATGAGAATTTCCTAAAGCAGCAGCTCTTCTCTCCTTTGACTGACTGAGGTGAGCTCCAGCTGAAGGACTGCAAAGGGTGGAAAGGGTTATTGCTGAGGAAGAGCAGGTGGAAACAAAACTCCTTCTAGAAGAGTTAAGGCAGGGTGCCTTCCTCATTAACAAGGACTAGCTCAGGGCAAGGAGACCTGTAAAAGAGGATGGCTGACAGCAAAGAAATATGCCCCGGGAAAGAGCAAGTGTGTTTATTTATTGGAGTATGTCAATGTGGCCTAGAAAACATTTTCTAGAAGTGAGCTGGCAGCTGCACTGGCTTCTCTGTATATGGTTGTAAGTGAAAGGAGACCAGTGGCCCAAATAGGGGAACGGTTATAGAAAAGCCAGCAGAGAGAAGGTCTACTGAAACTGCACACCTTGAAGTGGTCCTTGATTTCTGCTGTGGGGGTCAGTCATTTTAGCAGTCTGTCTAGACGTGGGCTGGGGAAATAGGCAGTGATCTGAGCAGAGCCTGCCTGTGAAACAAATGATCGTGTACGGTACACGATAAAAGGTTAGAATGATGGGGTTTTGTTCAAATGGTTTCTCTGCATGACTGCTCCCCAGGTGCTGGTGACTTATTTTGAATTTGTGAAATGTCACAAAAAGGTCGCAAATGCTTTTCCCTCCACTTCCTCCTAAGTGGAGGGAAAGTTTGGAGTCTGCCACTCCTTCATTGAATGGTCATTTTTGTAGTGTATAACAGCAAATTACCTTCCCATCAGCTGTAAAAACCTTTGCATCCCAGTACCCACGGTGAGACTGCGTGTGCTGAGGTGGAACCTCTGACTTTTCACCATTACCTGGTACCTGGTTGCTGGCGCCTGCGCTCCTGATCCTTTGACAGCGCGCAATCTTGTAATTCTTTCTCTTGGACTAGAAAACATCAAGCCATCCTGTGAAGATGCCCAGCCCTGGAAAGGGGAGGGATTCAAGACACCAAGGTCAAACTCCATTTCACTTCAAGAAATGCCTTCCAGGACAATGTCTCCTGCAAGAATTCCGAGGGATGAATCGGTCAGTTGCTCACAATCAGCAAAGACAGAGAAAAGGTAAGTGTTTTCCCTTTCCATCTTTATTATGTTCTAGGACCACTATAGATGGACAAAGAGATGCTAAGCATTTTGCCTAAGATGACATACTGATTTTTCTGGTACCTAGAAACTAATCTTCTGGTACCTGGAGACTAATCTTCTGCTACTAATTCAGCTGTTGTTAATGGTTAAGTAGCTGGAAATCAAAGCTTTCAGTCTCAGGTATGAAAGGGAGAAAATAAATTAATCTCCACTTAGAGGAATTGATGACTAATCTGACAGACATCAAATCTGCTTTCTTAATGTTAGCTCTCTGGCTATTCCTTGTCTTGGCACAGCACAGCATACTTTAAACGTGTGCTGGCCCTACAGATTCTATCTATCCAGTTTCCTGCCTCTGAAAATATGTCAAAACTGATTCTATTAGGAATTCATGCCTTTTAACACGCTTGTCTTGATATTTTTGACTTGTGTCTTTATAACTTACAGAATTTGTGCTTCTTTTGCTATTTGTGGATGTAGCTTAAGCTTTTCAGAAGAATTCTTTTTCATTTCTAATAGTTGCCTTGTTTTATTCAATCATTTTATAGCTGTGTATACCAATACAAAAACCTTTAAATGGTGTTTTCAAAGCTGATGCTTTGTCTTGGAGTTATTCATCCCAGTGGAATATCTGCTTCCCCTGAATGAATTCCAGAGGATTCCCAGAACATCTTTGGCTATATTTCTGAAAATATACCTTTATTGTGAGTGATTATATTAGAGCTGTTTGTATATTGAACACGTTTTGGTATATCACAATCGTTTTGATTGGAAGAGACCTTTAAGATCATTGAGTCCAATCACTGACCCAGCACTGCCAAGGCCACCGCTAACCTGTGTCCCTCAGCACCACGTCTGCCTGGCTTTTAAATCCCTCCAGGGATGGTGACTCCACCACTGCCCTGAGCAGCTTGTTCCAATGTTTGACAACCCTTTCCATGAAGAAATGTTTATCTGTTCTAAACCTCCACTGGCACAACTTGAGGCCGTTTCCTCTTGTTTTATCGCCTGTTCCGTGGGAGAAGAGACCACCCCCTACTTTGTATAATTGTGGCTCGTTGTGTCACAAAGAGCTGAGCCACCATCTTTACGTACTTAGGAGTCCTCATAATCTAGAGTTTTGTGAATTAATGAATTAATGAAATAACTGCAGAACTACTGCAACAGCTCTACCCCTTTGTGCCCCAGAAGGGGGAAGACGACAGAATAGGTGTGTGTGCCCCAGTGGCTTGGTGAGGGCTGGCTGGGGAAGAGTCAGGACAGGTTTATGCCAGTGGCAGGATCCCAGAGATCTTTATAGCCACTAAAGTGGCCGTTGTTTTTCAGTGTGATATCTCTGTACTTCAGTAAACTCCTTTATGGCTTTTCTTGCAGGCTCAGGGTGTGCTCAGTGCCTGGCTGCTTCTTGCAAGATCTCTCAAATCCGGCTTCCCACTATGTGAAGTATTTCAAGAAAAATAAAGAGGAGCTGGCAGAGAAGCTCTACTGTCTGTATAACAGTACCATCTTCGAGCAGAAGGTTGGCTTCAAAACAAAAACTGCAGTTCTAAAATGCTGGTTAAAACGTTGCTCCTCCCTTTTTTGATGTGATTGCTCTTCAGTTAGTAGAAGTTAAGCTTGATAGCAATGGTTTGTGTTTGAATCAGTTCAAGAAATTTCTTTGAAAGGGGTTTATCACCACTGACGCAGCGGTTTTCAGCTTGGCTCACTTTTCCATCCTTAAATGAGCAGTCTGGGTGGTGGCCAAGAGTCCTTGATGAGAGAAACTGCTACACCAGGGGCCTTGATCATTTCATCTTTGAAGAGGTGACTGATATTTATAATCATGTATTTTCTGCATGCTCATCAACTCAGCAGCTCAGGAATGTTTCTGTTGCTGCCTCTGTGGTAGCAGACCCCAGAAAAGGCAGCTATGCTTTTCTGCTGCTGAAAGAAGCTCGAGGTTCCACCATTGCTCATCTGGCTTTTGCTGAGGTAACAGACATTAGTGAGCTCTGCATCGTTACCACAGCCCAATGGCTCATTGTAGCATAACTTTCTTGCCTGCAGCTGCCAAAAGGCAAGTGCTGGGAACAGGGACCTGATGGATGAAAGCACTTCCCTTGGTTGTCAGGGCCCGTTGCCTCATGCTTAGTCATGCTTCAGGCAGTCTTCATTCATTCCCATTGCATGTTCGTGGCTGTTCTGGAACAGATTTAAAAGCTGCTTATCCCTTGAATGACAGTTTTGGGTGAACCTAAAGCTCAAAGTTTTGTTTTGAATTGAAGGTTTGATTTCAGAGAACTGCTGTCTTGATCTTTACATCTTCTGGGGTACTGGAGACCCTCCTCTGATGGGAAATGCCCCTGAAAGGATGGACGCTGCCTGCAGTAATTCCAATAGAATTTCCTTCAGGAAGGAAAATGTTTCTGTGCAGCTGGGAAAATGTTGTCGGGCTGACCAAGGAGAGGTGGAGGTCATGACTTCACCAACAGGTGAGCTGAAGAGGCTCACTATTGCTGAAAGCAAAATATCTTGCTCTCCAGCGCTAAATCCCCGCACCAATGCTGGCACTTGCTGCTGTTGGACCATTTGCTCAAGCTCGTTAACTAATTTAGAAGTCAGAAAACTGTTAGTAAAAGAACAGAACTAACCAAAATAGGTATGATGAGGGCTTATAAAATCAGGATCACAGAGGATTCACTCTCTCGCAGTGCGAAGGTGCATCCAATGAAAATGGCAAGTTGTAGGTTCAGAACAACCAAAGTAGGTGGTACCTGACCTGTCGATTATTAAGCTACAGAACTTCTGCTCACAGACTGTTGTGGATGCCAACAATGTGTATGTATTCTTCCCAAATCACCAGAAAACAACTTGAAGAGCTGTTGAATGCAAAGGAACCACCTGGGGCTCAGTGAGGTGGTGTCTTCCAAATGACTAGCAGTTGGGAATAGTACTTTTTTGAACAGGAAATTCTGTTTTATGCCTGACCTGTCCTTGTGTTTCCTCTTAAGCAGCGCGGGTTAGGCACTGGTGGAAGCAGAACAGAGGAACTAAGGGACTTTTTGTCTCATCCTGCATTGTGAAACTCCCAGTGTTGGTTACAGAAAAACTGATGATGGGAATAAGAAGCCACAGAGAGTGGGTTTGCATCTTAAGTGACACCAGTGTTAAGGGCACCAGCAGAAACATCCTGCACTGGCTTTGCAGTAAATATAAAGGGAAGCTAGAGGGCTGGAAGAAGATGAGAGAGGTAGGAAAGGGCAGATGACATCTCCTGTTTTGTTTTTCAGTTACCGGAGAAAATAAAAATAACATGGAATAAGAAAATGAGAAAAACAGCAGGATATTGTGTAACTGGGCAGACAGAAGGTCCTGAAGCAAAGCGTTACGCTCGCATAGAACTTTCTGAGAAAGTCTGTGACTCTGCAGGTAGGTAAAAGAAAAGAGATATTGACTCTTCTTTGAGAAAGAGAGTTCTAGAGATAAAAAACATGAATCTGAGGCGTAAAAAGATCTGGTACTGGACACTGCTTTGAAATTTCATATTACCTTGAATAAATAAATACATCAGTGGTCATACTTGTCCTCACAACCCTTCTAAGAGGCTGGACAAGTGTACAAGATGTGAGAACAGACACACGTTCATGCTAATGGCAGTACTTTGATTATATTTCTTATTGATCTGAAGAACTATTGATTACTCCAATTATATATGTACTATTAATGACAATCTAAAATCTGACTTCTTCCGTCACAGCTAGCCACCTTGTTGGTAGCATTTAAAGCTGGAATAAAGACAGGTCAGTGCCAAATTAAGTTCTATTATATGGTGGGCACTGAAGCTGTTATTTCTCTCTCATCCCATCCCAACTGGGGGAAACGAATGTTGCAGTTACTGTAGGAGAACCAGTTCTGTAATAGGATATTTGGAAGTAAGCTTAATAAATTTGATTTGAGAGGTACAATGGACTACCCTGGGAATATGCTTTAGGGGGCTTAGGGTCCACAAAATCTGGTCAGTTTTTCAAGAAGAACCTTTTAGAAGCACAAAAACAGGCAATCCAGTTGTGTCCTAAGTCAACTAAGTGGGGCAGAGATCAGCTTGGCTGAACAGGGAACTCCTCGTGGAGCTCAAGAGGAAAAAAAATTGTATTATTGTATCATCTCTAGAAGCGAGGTCAGGCTTCGCAGGAAGATTTCAGAGCTGTGGTTTGTATATGCAGGGAGAAGACACAAAACACCAAAGCTCAAAGCGAGTTAAAACTTGCCAGTATTGTGTCAGAAGACAAGAAGGGCTTTTAAGTATGTTAAATAGCAAGAAGAGGTCTAGAGAAAACATTGGACTGGTGCTTGTGGAAGATGGTCATCTGGTTAATACGGATGAAGTAAAAATGGAGACATTCCATGCTTTTTTTTGCCTCAGTCTTTAATGATACTGGCAGACCTTGGGCTGCCTGGTCCTGTGAGCTGGAGGTCCACGAGTGTGGAAACAGTGACTCTCCATTTGTGGCCACTGAAATTGTCAGGGACCAGCTGTATCAGCTGAATGTTCACAAGTCCACGGGGCTTGATGGGATTCACCCCAGAATTCTGAAGGAGCTAATGGATGTTATGGCAGGACCCATCTCGATCATCTGCCAAAGGTCTTGGGAGTCTGGGGAGGTCCCTGCTAACTGGAAAATAGCCAATACTATTCCAATTTACAAGAAAGGCATGAGGGGAAGACCCAGGATACTACAGATCTGTGAGTCTAACCTCACTTCCTGGAAAAATTAGAGAGAAGATCCTACTATGAAAGGCATTTAAAGAATAATGCGATTGTCAGGCACAGCCAATGTGGATTCACAAAGGGAAAGTTCTGTTTAATTAATTTGATATCCTTGTATGATAATGTCACACACCTGGTGGAT
>JAHREE010097906.1:0-10295 GCA_033628505.1 Tringa tobata | reverse complement strand
TTGGACTCGATGATCCCAAGGGTCTCTTCCAACCTAGACAATTCTATGATTCTATGATTCATCTAATCACCTTAGTTTTCAGTGTTTGTATTTGAATATGGGAGCAGAACTTCCTTCTATAAAGAAGGTAACAGATAAGAGTGTTTTTCCTTAGAGCATAACTCTTCTTGTTTCCTTCTGGAAGGAAAATATTGAAGGAGAATATTGAATATCACCTAATGTGCATATCTTTCTTACAGAAACCTGTATTACCTTCCTTCCTTTTCCTTAGAACTGGAACATTTCCTAGGTATTTTTTTTTTCCATAAGAAAAACAGAATTGGCCAAAATCTAACAATTAAAATGCTGTTCTTGTGTTATTTACAGCCAGATTGGAAACAGGAAGGACCAAGAATCTGACGAGGCTTCCTGGCCTTCTGGCACTTCGGTCCTATTTCTGAAAAACTAAAAAATTCTGTGAATTCAGGTAGACATAAGAAATTCTTTGTGCTAAGCTCATGTAAATCTCTTCTATCTGGAGAGTCACCCGGTTGTTCTCATAAATGACTTTGTTAGATTTGTATGTTTAAAAGGTAAAAAAAGTAATGAATTTAAACATTAAAAAATTCTCACTTCAAAATGATTTATGAGTTTGGCAATAAATTCCTCTTCAAGTGTTTCAAAGACTGTATTTACATAAAACAGTACTGTCTGTTACTTCCTGTGAACTATTAAAAAAAAAGTGAACTATAAAAAATAACTTCTTTTTTAGAAGTTGACTGTCAAAGGCAGAAAATAAACAATAAACATCTGCATATTTAAAAGTACATTTGCTTAGTTTTTGCAAGTGCAAGGTTCAGTTTATTTCATGTAGCTTTAATTACAAACAAACACAGATCAGAGGCAACCAGCAGTGCCTGTGGGTTTTTCTTAGCATGACCATTAAATTATGATTTAGCTGTTGGCAGGGGAAAAAAGCTGAGCTAAGAAACGGGTTAAAGGAGTGTATAGTTTATTTTAATAATAGATACTAAGCAAACATGCTGAAGTAGGATATGCTTATTCATTTCTTTACAGTATATCACATCTCATTTTCTGATTATCAGCTGCACATTGGCAGACACAGTTAAGAAGAGGTTTTAAGTGGATTTACAGTGAGAAACGTGTCCTCTGAATGTGGAGGCAAGTGAGGTGTTTAGGAAGTGAAAAGAGAGAATCCATTCCGGAAGCTGGACTTATAATGTGGAGAGAGAAAAGGACAAAAAGGAGAAGACTGGGAAGAACATCAGGTACAAGGCATTATTAGAGTTTGTACATGATGGGTAGATGATATATATCTGTGTAAGAGAATAAGGGAAACACCCAATAAAGTGACAATATGACTGGAAATTGTAATAGACCTTGTAAACAGAATGAGGGAATAATGAACCAGGGCATGACAGAGGTAATTAGAGAGAAACCAGTGAAAAAAACAGAGGTCATTAGGGTAGAGAAACCAGCACAAGAGACAAACCAGATTCAAAGAGACATGTTATATAATGAGGACTGGATAGCTTAAGGGAGATAAAAATGACTGGGAGGCAGATTGGATAATAGAGCATTAGGGGACACAGAGAAGGGAAGTGTAGTAGTAGTAGAAAGCCAAATAATAGTTAAAAGCCTCGGCATTTCAGTTAAGCTTTTATACCATCTTAAATACAGTCTTGCTTTACTTAATACAGAAAAACAGTAGCTTTTTTCATTAATTTAAACCTCGGGTAGTTAATTTAAACTTCAGGTGGTTAGTATTTTTTGGAAATTCAAATCAAAACTTCCTATGCTTTTGTTTGACTAGTGGTCACCTATCTTCTAAGTCTGCTGTAGATCTAAAATGCTTCTAAGAGGTCTAAGCTAATTCTGCCCAACAGAACTAGCTGCTAGTTAACGAAAAATTTTAGAAAGATTTTGTTTATGTTTAGCTATAAATATTAATGTTTAATTGAAAAATACAGCCTTGTTAAATTATTCCAAATGCTATGACTACTGGTTCCAAGTGATGAATTCATATTATTGTTGGTCTTATTTTGCTGACAGCGAAGGAGAAGTTTATCTCCACTGAAAGTAAAAGGAATGTTTACCTAAGTGGGCCATGGAGTTTAATTAATTTGTAAGAACCTCTGAATCGTTACCTACAGAACATCCTTGCTTGATGTAGCCACACATTAACCAGGCAGTCTACAAAGCAGTCAAACTGACTAACTCTGGAAGGAACTGATGGTGTGTTACCCAGTCATCAGTACTCTTAGGGGCCAAGAAGGATTTTTACTGGGAGGAACAGAAATTATCAAGAGCCTTGGAAGTTCTGGCCTTCCTTTTAGAATCAGAAAGTGTAGTAGAAAAGATGAAAGCCGTATGTGTTTTATCTTAAGGGCAAAATGAACCCCAGTAGGGAAGATCTAAGCTATTTTGCATGAAGGCACAATGCTCATAACTAAAAGATGCAGGTAAAGACCATGCCTCAACAAGAAAGATTTACATAGGGGTTCTTGGAAGCATTGGCCCTGAGAAAAGGATCTATATGTGGTGGAGAAAACAATGAGGAGAGGTGCGCTGCTGAACCTTGTGCTGACAAACAAAAGACTAGTTGGGGATATGAAGGTCGGGGGTAGCCTTGGCTGCAGTGACCAGGAGATGGTGAATTTCAGGATCCTGCATGGAAGAAACAGGGCAATAAGTACAATTACAACCCTGAACTTCAGGAGACCTAACTTTGGCCTCTTCAAAGACCTACTTCAAGGAATCCCATGGGCTAAGGTCTAGAAAGAAGGGAGGTGCAAGAACACTGGTTAATATTTCAGCACCACTTCCCCCAAGCTCAAAATCGGTGCATCCCTAGGAGCAAGAAATCAGGTGAAGGAGGCAGGAAACACTCATGGATGAGCAAGGAGCTTCTGGAAAAACTCACAGGGAAGATGGAAATTTATGGAACATGAAAACAGGGAATGGCCACTTGAGAGATATATAGGAGCATTGTCAGAGCATGCAGGGATCCAATGAGGAAGGCTAAGTCCCACTTGGAATTAAACCTGGCAAGGGATGTCAGTAAGAAAGGCTTCTTCGAGTAGATCATCAGTAAAAGGAAGACTAGGGAAAATGTGGGCCTGCTGCTGAATGAGGTAGGTGCCCTGGTGATGAGGGATGAGAGAAGACAGAGTTACTGAATGCCTTCTTTGCTTCAGTCTTCACTGCTAAGGCTGGCCCTCAGGAATCCCAGACCCTGGAGATAGGACAGGGAGCCTGGAGTAAGGAAGACTCTCCCTTGATCAAGTAAAATCAGACTAGAGACTGTTTAGGCAAACCTGACACCAACAAATCCATGGGCCCTGAGGGGATGCACCCACGAGTGCTAAGGGAGCTGGCAGAAGTCACTGCTGGGCCGCTCTCCCTCATCTTTGGAAGGTCATAGAGAATAGAAGAGGTGCCTGAGGACTAGAGGAAAGCCAACAACACACCAGTCTTCAAAAAGGGCAAGAAGGAAGACCTGGGAAACTACAGGCCAGTCAACCTCACCTCCATCCCTGGAAAGGCAATGGAACCACTCATCCTGGATGTCATCTCTAAGCACATAGAAGAAAAAAAGGTCACCAGGAGTGATCAGCATGGATTCACTAAGAGGAAATCATGCTTGACCAATCTGATAGCCTTTTATGATGGAATGACTGACTGGGTGGATGAGGGGAGAGCATGGGACATTGTTTACCTTGACTTCAGCAAGGCTTTTGACACTCTCCCATGATATCCTCATAGGTAAGTGTAGGAAGTGTGGGTTAGAGGAGTGGACAGTGAGGTGGATTGAGAACTGGATGAATACGGGAACTCAGAGGGCTGCGATCAGCAGCACAGTTGCAGACCTGTAACTAGCGGTGTTCCCCAGGGGTCAGTACTCGGTCCAGTCTTGTTCAACATATTCATCAAACACCTGGATGAGGGGACAGTGTACCCTCAGCAAGTTTGGTGATGATATTCCTCCTACACTGGGAGGGATGGCTGACACACCAGAAGGCTGTGCTGCCATTCAGCGAGACCTGGACAGGCTGGAGAGTTGGGCAGAGAGGAAACTAATGAAATTCAACAGGGGTGAGTGTAAAGTTGTACATCTGGGGAGGAATAACACCATTCACTGGCACAGGTTAGGGTATTGACCTGCTGGAAAGCAGCTCTCTGAAGAGAGACCAGGAGTCCTGATGGGCTAGTTGAGCAAGAGGTAGCAATGTGCCCCTGTGGCCAAGAAGGCAAATGGTATCCCGGGGTGCATTAAGAAGAGCATGGCCACCAGGTCAAGGGAGGTTATCCTCTCCCTCTGCTCTACCCCGGTGAGGCTGAGGCCACATCTGGAATACTGTGTGTGGTTCTCGGCTCCCCAGTTCGTGAAGGACAAGAAACTACTGGAGGGAGTCCAGTAGAGGGCTATGAAAATTATCAAGGGACTGGAGCATCTCTCCTATGAGAGACCTGGGTCTTTTTAGCCTGGAGAAGACTGAGAGGGGATCCTGTCAATGCTTATAAATGCTAAAAAAAAAGGGCAGGTGTCAAGATGATGGGGCCAGACTCTTTTCAGTGGTGCCCAGTGACAGGACAAGGGGCAACAAGCTAGAACACAGGAAGTTCCACCTAAACATGAGGAGGAACTTCTTTACTTTGAGGGTGGCAGAGCACTGGGACATGCTGCCCAGAGAGGTGGTGGAGTCTCCTTCTATGGAGATACGCAAATCTCGCCTGACACGATGCTGTGCAACCTGCTCAAGGTGAACCTGCTTCGGCAGGGGTGTGGACTAGCTGATGTCTTAAGGTTCCTTCCAACCCCTGCCATTCTGTGATTCTGCGATAGATACATAGCTCTTTCGAACTGTGAAATACTTGATTGATGGGGGTTTGGAATGCTCTTACACATATGCACTGACAGTTATGTATTACTTACTGGTTTTAGACACTATTCCTAATTACATAATGAATATAAGGAACTCATTTACAGTGATGGCACTACACATGTTATATACAATCTTTTAAATGTATTTGTAATCACAAAAAACAGGGGCCAACTGCAGAGCTAGATATGTTTTCATTCTAAAACTACCTAGCTCAAATTCATCACTGTCTAGAGTTTTTCATTTGTTGTGTGAACACACAGCTGCTATGTTCTTCCTTAGGTTGTTATTTCTGTAGGTATGGGAATTTGTTTTAAAAGTGATTATTGTGGAAGCTATTGCAAACTGTCAATGCTATTATTTGGGTTCATCAGACTCCCTCCACAAAGACTTTTGATCTGGTTTTTGTAGCTTTTTCTCCACAGGTTTGATTGTTGGGTTTTGGTTTGTTTTTCTTTGTTTCTCAAAGAAATTGTGGTCAAAAATGTTTCATTAAATGTACTTGACATTGATAAGATTTTATTACTGCATGGACTTAATGGTAAGAAGTTGAAAGAGTTTTGAATCTTTAAAATGGAGTTGTGTTGGTTATACTATGTAACATCACAATATTTTTTTCCTGATAAGGCATATGCAGCTGTCATAGCTGGACAAAAGGCTCAAAGTTTGTAGGGTATGAATTTCTTGGAATGCATAGTACTAGGATTAAGATTAAAATGAGTGTTGTGGTTTAGGCCGAATTGGCTAAAACCAGAATGACAGATGGCCCTTCCACCCCCCCACCCTCCCACAAAGAGAGGAAAGGAAGAGAAAAGGAGATTTAGAAGTTTAGCATGAATTAAACTATTTTAATGAAGTATTAATATTAAAATCAGAAAAAAAAAAAAGGAAATAATAGGATAGATACAATATATACAAGACCATTTCAAGCTCCCAGGATGAAGTCACCGGCAGGCACTGGGGAAGTCCCAGATTGGACCCAGCAACAGATGGGAACTGGGTTCCAGCTCCAGAGTCAGAAACACATGGATTGCAACCAAGGGCAGATGAACAGACAGGGTCCTCTTCGGACATCGGCTGTTGGAGAAAGAGAGCTGACCCTTTGAGCCCTCAGATTTTACACTGAGCATGGGGCAGATGGGATGGGATACCCTGTTGGTCAGGTTTGGGTCACCTCTCCTGTCCCCTCCTCCCCCACCTCCTCTACGCTTTTTCTGTTTCTGACCCTCCAAGGAAGCAAATAATGAAACTAGTTGACCTTGGTTGTTATAGAAATAAGTATAAGCAAGGGCCTATCTGCACACAGTTCCTTGGCATAAAGTACAAACATTGGTCTTATCACTGAAAATGAGCAATTTTCTCCACAATATGCTGTTAACTTCAGAGAGTTAGAAGAGGCCTAGCCAAGATGTAAAATTACTGAACAGAAAGTTGGTTCTTTTTTACTTCAAACCAGGATATTGAATAATGATAAAATTAAATGAAAAATGAGTGAATTTATGTATTTCAGAATTTCTTCTTATTGTTCAGTCTAAGATATAATTCTTTGAGAAATTAGTTTTCTGTAAGATCTGACTAAGAATTTAATTTGTTTTCCCATCATATTCACAGTATTGTCTGTCTTAGTTAATCCAAACTTCTTTTTAAATATTTTGGTTTACTTTAATATGTTATTCAATATTGCTTTAAGCTAATTTTTTTTCTCTTCTAACTATAAAGCAGAAAGTGTTTGTCTTTATATGAAAGCTGATGTAATCACAGGACTTTAGAAAGCCAGCAGAAAGAACATTAGCGTCATAAACCATAGGGACCAGATGGTCTTTTTAAGCATCATGTCAATTTTCTTCCTCTGCAAACTCATGTGACATTTTCTTTTTATGATCTTTCTTGTAAGTAAAAATAGATAGAGGATAAGGACAGATAAAGGGCAGAACAACTTAATTAAATTTTTATGCTTTATCAGACTATGGTTTTATAGTTCTGTTACAGAACCTAGTTCTAGGCTTTAAACAATTTTTATTTTTAATGTGCAGATTGTACTAAAGCTTCCATAGTCTTCAGTATAAGGCAGACAAACTGCCCAGCTGATATTACATCTGAGTTTCATGTGGTTGTCTCTTTGTTGATAGTTTAATCAGTCAGGAGTCAGTATTGTAATTATAGCTGAGAAATTTATAAACATGAGAAAGTATTTATTCCATTTTGATTTTTATCTTTTCCAGACACTGTGCTGATAGAATACAAATCTCTCTTGCAGGACATTGAAAACAATGTGAACACTGCTTTGTAACCTTGTGTGCAAAAAGATGTAGTGACAAGTCTCAGCAATTTTAAAGATACTATTGTAAATTCTTTGTTGTTATTGGATGATATATAAAAGAATATAACACTTCAGACATGAAAAGGACTTGTTGGCTGATTTTGTTCTACCTAGAATTAATGAAATCCTGAATAAGCTACAAGAAAAAGAAAGTTTTACATGGTAAGTATTCAAGAAGGCAAAGCTACTAGAATGCTTCAAGTATGTAGATGTTAATAAAAAAATCTGCTTTCAACCTCGTACTAAACACCTGATCTTTGTGAACTTCAGAACTTGCATTTAGGTGTTTTCCTATTCTTGTATACCCACCACTCCCACAAATCACATTTGTTAAACTGTACGTGACTTTTTATTCCTCTTTTTTTTCTTTTCCCTTTTTTCCTTTTTTCTTTTTATTTTTTCCATTTTCCTATATTTAATTTTTTATTTTCTCTTTTCTTCTTTTTTCTTCATTTTTTTAAATTTTTTTTTCTGATTTTTTTTCTTTTTTTTTTGTTTGTTTGGTCACAGAGTAATTTAGTTATCTGTAGATGATATAAACATTACCTTTTATTTTCTTGGCTTAAATGTAAGTGTTGCCTGTGTGGCTATAAACACAGACAAAATTCAATGAATTAGCTATGATGCTATCCTTTTGCTCTGCTTCGTATTACATTCACTGACCTGGAAAAAATGCCGGAAATATTTTTAAATAGGCTTCTGGTACCTTTTTATGAACAGATAAAAGGGAAGTTATGTACATTAGTTCTGCAACCTTTTTATTTAATAATGTCTGGATATATTTAGAGGTTTATTTTTTATTTGATATATATGAAAACCAAAAACCAAAACCAAAGAAGATAAAACCTTTTCTTTTAACTCAAGTTCATTCTACAGAAGTTACTACCTGTTCTGTATCTCTCATATGATGCATGGCCTTCTGCTTTATCTTTGGCTAAATCTGAGGGGAAAATAATTCTGGGGACACATAGCTGG
The DNA here is from genome assembly GCA_033628505.1 of Tringa tobata. Classification (NCBI taxonomy): domain Eukaryota; kingdom Metazoa; phylum Chordata; class Aves; order Charadriiformes; family Scolopacidae; genus Tringa; species Tringa tobata. Next base: position 2,117 of record JAHREE010097906.1, on the reverse strand, counting down.
CTTCAGCATATATGCTGATATTTTACAAAGAGTGGACATGGGGACCCAAGACAAAATAAATGACCTTTACTTTTAGCATTGTAAGAGCAACATCTGAAAAACATCTGATCTTCTTTTTTCTGTAAACCACATGCCACTCCTACTAGCAAATGAAGTCTGAGAATGTCTCAAAACACATGTCCCTATGATTGTCTCCCTGTCAGGAGAAAATGGGACAAAAGCAAGTTGAATCAAAACAGAATGTTCCAATTGCCTGAAAAAAGATCACTTCATTTTTCATTTATTTGCCATCATGCTGCTTTTTGCAAAGCTCAAGGCAACATTCTTGTTTCAGCTGTTAACTTTATTAGCTGGATAAAGATTTTGCTTTGTTGATACCACGCAGACTGATTAAAGACTTTCACTGTTTGAGGTAATGTTCTGTGATTTGTAGTACAAATTGATGGGTGCATGGGTATCGGCCTTTGTGTGTGCTTTCCGTTTTTCAGTTCAGTGGACCCAATTCAGTAATAATATCTTATATAATCAGGAAGGCTATTGAAGAAAGGTTTCTTTACTTCTGGATGCAGAAGTGGAATGGTGGTTGTAATTCTACATTGAATCCCAAACAGAACATTTCCAGCGGTGGAAATCATGCCAAAGATAGTTTAAGTACTGAAAAATTTCACTTAGCAAGGAAGTAGAGATTTTTTTGTTCCTCCATTTTTCATATTTTTGGAAATATTTTCACATAGTTTTATGAATATGCTAGATCTGTAGCCCAACTTCTCTGTTCCTTTCCAATCCTAAATTGTACTTTAAAACTTTTGTTACATGTACATTTTTGAAGCACAACAAAAAACTTCTGCAAATAAATGTTACAGACGTGATTCTATTTTTTGGGCACTAAATAGGAGAGTAAATGAAACATTGCCTGGCAGAATCATGTCAATTAGAAGACTATTGACAGGTTTTGCATACTGCAGGGCTCCAAGTACATTAAAATGATGAAAGATTGGACAAAATGGAATGTAGCCAAATAAGCTCTAGCCATTTCACAGAAATATTTAGAATATGCAGATAAAAAAATTTTCAATTTTGTTCTGCTTTAACATTCATATGATCCTGTAAAACTCGCTGCAAATTAGCATTACACTTTCTTCAGTTCCCAGATTCACACACTTGTATACCAGTATCATGCAAAGACAGTTTTTTCTATAGGAACATAGAAGTTAATCTATTGTTCAAGACTTTTTTTTTTTATATATATTTGAATTAATTAATGAAAAATTGAATTTTAAATTAAAATAGTACATTCTCACAAAGAATATGAAAACAAAGGGCATGGGCACAAAAGTTATGGCAGAATAAACTAGAATTTAATCACTTTAAATTATTGTGATATAAGAATGCAGCAGCAAGTGTGAAAATAAACTAGACCAAATCCTATGATACGTAGCCTGCTGATGTCATTGCTGGAACTAGATTTATTACTGTAATATTTTATCCATTGCAACACAGTCAATATGAAAACACTTAGTCTTGATCTGAGTCCTTTATCTCTAATAACAAAATATTTATACAGTTACTAGTCTCATTTGTGCTAAGTTGAATCCTAAATATTTATTGAATTATAATTTATTGAATTATAGTATATTGAATTCAATAAATACCTTAATTTCAGTGGTCTTTAAAAGAAAAAATTACTAATCTTCTATTCTTGGGCAAGCCACATGCCATGTTACTTTGCTTCATGAGTGCTACTGAGTATCAAAAAGAGAACTGGCAGAATCTTGTTCCAAGAAATGGCAGGAGATATTTGCAAACACCTTATTATTTGTCTTAGGATCTGAAAGAGAAATGTGCAAATATTCTGTATCTGTTCACATTACTTTAAGATAAATTGAAACTTACGAAAGGAAAACAGGCTTAGCTGGGTGTAAACAATTATTACTTCTCCAGGATTTTGTGAAATACTTGAACCTACTGTACCCAGTCTGCAAGCTAGCTAGTCCTGCCTTGCAGTATTCAGGAGACAAACTAAAGGGAAGGCCATTTACTAGAAAAAATTATATTAACAAGACCGTCTATTGAACAACAGCATACGTAGTTCCTAAGACTAGAAGAAAAGAATTATC
>JAHREE010097756.1:0-13118 GCA_033628505.1 Tringa tobata | reverse complement strand
AAAAGGATATTTTCCCCCAGCAGTATTGTCTTCTGCTGCAGATTGTGCCCCGGGATATATCAGGGGCACTGTCAGAGCCCACCCTGAGCTGTGAGCAGGGGATGATCCTTCTGGCTGCAATACACCTGACTATAATGTCACTTTATTTTTGGGGTAATGGGGTGGATTTCCACAAATTAGGGTTCCTTCTGCCCAGTGTCTAACCAAGGGGGGCACAGACGTAAGTGATGCCTTGGGGCTCTGCATTTGTCTTCTCTCCTGGTTCATCCTGGTAACAAAGACACTTGGACTCTGCAAAGTATTATTTAAAATGTGATTTCTTAAACTTAACACTAGAAAGAAGGCGATGATAGATCATCCCATGCACTTTCAGATGCTGAGGACTCCAAATTATGCAGCATCAAATGGGTGCCCGAGCAGCATAGAATTATAGACTAGAATGGTTTGGATTGGAAGGGACCTTAAAGATCATCTTGTTCCAACCTTCTCTGCCATGAGAATGGACACCTCCCACTAGACCAAGCATGAAGCACGCCAGGAGATTCCATATATATTTCCAGGTTTCATTTTAAAAGCTTTGGCCAACGTTGCTGTTCTGCTAGAGGACAGGAAGAGGGAGTCCTTCTCCTTCTCTCTGAAGGACCCACAGGATCCTCTTCTCTTGAAGAGGGTTCCACAGATTGCCCAAATCCCTGTTGCCCTGGGGACTTGCTGAACTGTTTGTGTCTTTCTTGTGCAGGGAGGGAAAGAGAGGCAGGGAGCAGCCAGGATCTGCAGGAGAACCTTGCAGGTAGAGCAAAGGGCAGGAGGGACTTGGAGCAGCTCCCATGTAAAACCATAAATTCACAGAATGGTTTGGGTTGGAAAGGACCTTAAAGATTCATAGGCAGGGACACATCCCACTAGACCGGGTTCCTCAACATGGCCTTGAAGGGAAACAACTTATTTTCTCCGTTCTTGACCATTGTCAATACAACAGAGGCTTTGTGCTGGGTCCATGGTGACTCAACCACCAAGGATGGTGAGACAGTGGGGTCAGAGAGCAGGAGCTGCCCAGGAGCACCTGGCCAGGAGCTGAGGCAGAAAGCCCTAGGTGGGAGCAATATCAGCCCCTCTGAAGGCAGAATGATGCCAGGGCCAAGAAGGGAGTAATGAACATTCGTGAGCCCCAAAGCTCTGGTTCCTGCACCAGGAAGGTCAAATCCCATCTGCTGCCTGCCTCTGACCAGATCTGGGATCTCCTCTCCTCCTTGCACTGGGGAGGACTGGTCTGGAAGAGCATCATTCCCACAGCAAGTGGAAGGAGAGACAACTCTTCCCTGCAAAGGGAGGCTCTGAGGTCTTTACCTCTGACCTGTGGCACATTGTGGTCTGCAGGCAATGCAGCCATGGGAGCCCTGTGCCACCACCAGCTGTGGGGCATCCAGGGCTTGTGCGGTGGAGACCAACAGCCCGACTTGTCCTCCTTGATCCCAAGGTCCCAACCTGTCAGAGGCACGGGCTGTGGCAGGGGAAGGCTGGAGACAGCACCACTGTGCACCCAGAGTGATGGTGCAGGAGCTGGGCAGTGGGGGGAGCAGTGAGACCATAACATGGGACAGAGAATCCTAGAATGGTTAGAGCTGGAAGGGCCCTTAAAACTCATCCAGTTCCAATCCCCTGCCAGGGGTGGGGACACCTCCAACTAGACCAGGTTGCTCCAAGCCCTGTTCAACCTGGCCTTGAACCCCTCCAGGGATGGGGCAGCCACAGCTTGTCTGGGCAACCTGGGCCAGGCTCTCACCACCCTCACAGCAAAGAACTTCTTCCTAATAGCTAATCTAAATTTCCCCTCTACATGGAGTGGGATGAGGGGGTTTCTCCAAGTCTAGGGCAGCAGCAGGTGGTCTGCAGGCTCCTGGCAGCCAGGGGAGACCTCCCCTGGGGGACAAGAGTTAGGGCCCTTGCCAGCCCCGATCTCTGCAGAGAGGGACGTTGGATGGGTTTAGCTGGGACCAGGTGTCTAAATTAATCCTGCAGCAGTTAATTTGATCTCTGTGCTCCCACCTCTCTGTCAGCTCCTGAATCTCATCCACCCCATCTCCTCTGTCTCTACTGTCTTTAAATCCATCCGTGTCCAATGCTCTCTCTCTTCCCATCTTGTAGCTTTTTTTCTATAAGCTTTGCTGGAGGAAGGACCCCCCCCTTAGTGTGGGGGCAGCATCTCGGGGAGCTGCAGGGCCAATCCTGCAGTCACAGAAACCCTTTAACAGCCAATGTTGGAGTCAACACAGAGCTCAGAGCAACCTGGTCTGGTGGGAGGTGTCCCTGCCCATCACAGAGGGTTGGAACTGGATGATCTTTAAGGTCCCTTCTAACCCAGACCATTCTGTGATTCTGTGATTCTATGGCTGAGTCATGCAACGAGAAGAAGAGGCCCCATCCTACCATGTCCCATGTCATGGGTTCCTCAGAGGATGCACAATTTAAGCCCTGGTGTCAGGATGATGATGTTGGTAGTATTTGTTGTGCACTGTTTCTTCCCTATTCTGGATTGTCAGTCCTTTTGGGTGGAAAAATCAAGGTCCAGGCATCCTCTGGGTACCACAATGTCCTTCAGAACTGGTGGATGTCTTTAGAAGAGGGATGCGCTGCCCTCCCTTGCTGTAGTAAGTCTGGGGCCAGATCTCCTGGGGCATGTCCATGTGTCCTTGAGGGACGTGCCAGGGTGCACAGCCCAATCCAAGCAACAAGAGGAGTCCCTTTAGCAGAGGATGGGAAGGTCTGGCTTCCCACAACGCACTAGAAACCAAAAAAAAAATTAGGAAAATAAGGTCTGGAGCCATCAGAGGGGGCTTGCGGTGATAAGCTTATGCTTTCCCACCCAGGTCTGATCCAAAAATGCAGCCTCACATCAAACGCCAACCAGAAAGGGAGGGGTTTGGCTTGTAGGGAAGTGTTTTATTTTCTTTAATTAGTTCGATCTGAACTGGATGGAGACCAAAACATTTTCTCCACCGCCAGCGAGCCCTGAGCCGTGCAGTACATGATCGGAGCTGACAGCCTCAGGGGTGTCGGTGCAAATGCCAGCAAAACCTACCCATCGACCTGAAAAACCCCTACAGATCTTGATAGGGAACATTTTAAACCAAACATCAGAAGCAGTTGCTGCTCAGATCCCCTCCTCTCCTGACTTTGCAATTGCTAGCAGTTAGGAAAATCCCCGCGGAGTAACTCAGACCTTCTCTAACAGCCCCTTGTATTGGAATAACCAGCTGAAGCAATAAATTTTACCCTATATATATATATATATATATATCCAGGACAGAGCAATTAGAGCCTGCCATGATTATTACAGCCTGTCTGCGGTGATTTACCAGCCATCTGAGTGCCTCTTGCACACATCTCTGGGTGCCTCACGCTTGTCTTTCATAAGGACGTGATGCTTCCCGCAGGGATCTGCTGAATGAAGGGGGAATTAAAGGCATGTGTTAGTCACTGACATAGTTCATCAACACTCTGGCTTCCCAAGGAGCAACAGCTCCGGGTCTTGCCTTCCAGGCAGGATCTGCTCTATCACGGTGTGGCAGCTCGCCCGGGGAAAGCCAACGTTTCACCCGACCTCAGAGATGGCTGTGATTTATTCCGGAGCCGGATTTCTGCTTCCGTGCAACGGGGTGGTGAGACGTGGGGTGGGAGAGATGAACTGGGCTCCATCAAGGAGGCAGGGAGGTGGTTTCACACTTCCAGCCTCCCTCCTGTGACCGCTCTCCGACGTCGCGTTCCCCAACCAAGCCTGAGGAAGGGAGGTCCCAGCCTCGCTGGGGGGATTTTGCCTTCCCGAAGGAACCCCAGGGCTTTGCTCCCTGTGCCCTGGAGCTCATTCCACAGCCCAGCCCTTCCCCTGACCTCTGCGTGGAAGACGAACCAGATGCACGGTAGGGATGTTCAACCAGCTCCATTTCGTGCCTGGGTACGTGCTTGCTTCCCACCCTGCAAACCTCTCTGCAACCGCAGCCCGTTTCCCCCGGGGGAGTCTTTGCTCCACCTCTAAACCCTATGGCCTTTTGCTTGCAAACACTTTATTTCCATCCTCTTGGCTCCTCGGCCCTGTCCTATAAACGGAAAGGCTTAGACAGACACCGCTGCGCGTTTAGGGCTGTGTGACCACGAGATTTACTGCAGCAGCCCCAGTCAGCTGACCCATCCCCGCACACTCATTAAAGGAATTATTTTCCACTGACGTTCAATCTGTGTCTGCACAAGGTTGGGGGGCTGGGGGGGGGGGGAGAAAAAGAGTGAGTCGGTACGTTTTGCGTAACTGGTGAATGAAAAGCCCACCAGCCAGTGTCCCAGGAGACAGAGACACGTCTCTCTATGACAGGGACATATCTATATCACTGTCTGTGATACTCTTCATCAGGGAGGGGAGCTATAGGACGAGGGGTAACAGTTTTAAACTGAAAGAAGGGAGATTTAGATGAGATACCAAGAAGAAATTCTTTGCTGTGAGGGTGGTGAGAGCCTGGCCCAGGTTGCCCAGAGAAGCTGTGGCTGCCCCATCCCTGGAGGGGTTCAAGGCCAGGTTGGAGGGGGCTTTGAGCAATGTGGTCTGGTCCAACCCAGGGCAGGGGATTGGAACTGGATGATCTTTAAGATCCCTTCCAACCTGAACCATTCTGTGATTATACCTGTAGCCTTTTCTCCTGGATAGAGTCAGATGGGTTCGGACTACAAAGACCTCTCTTTATTCCCATAGGAAATTCTTGAGCAGCCATCATGAGCACAGTGGAGAGAAAACTTCCTAAAGCAGACTTGAGGATCAATACCCTGATGGCTGGAGGCCCTACCCCATGCTGTGTAACACTTCCTAATGTTTAAACAGCTTTTCTCTCTCAAGGAGACCAAAGGACTTGTTCTGTCCTTAACAGGGTTTGTGTAGGATGCAACCATCTCTGGGGCACAGCACCAGCCCCAGCACCAGCTGTGATGGTGGGAAGGGATGGCAGAAGCCTGGGAGGCACTGGGAGAGCAGAGGAGGCCATGCCCATGTCCATCAGGGTTAGATCCCATCGAGGGCTGGAGGAATGCACTTGCCAACATGCGTGTCCCACATTGCGGGATGGACACCAGCCCTGTCAGCTCCAAGCTCATCTGGAGGACATCAGGAGGAGGAGAGAGCTGGGGAACTCTGGCTGATCACAGCATGTTTAAGTGTGTGATGCTGCATGAGCAAAGGCAAATGAGATCCTCGGAGGCATCTGGAAGTATGTTTTCAGCAGATCAGAGAAGTGTTAGAGCTGCAACACAGACCCTTTGGGATACCTCCTCCTGCACAGCCACTTTGCTGGTTGCCTGGAGAGACCAGCCCAAATCCTTGGAGGAACCAAACTCCTGCTGCTCCCAATGGCTGTCAGAGACTGGTTTGCACACCCAGGGAGTCTCATGGAGCAGGAATGTGAATTTAAGCATCCAACGTCCAATCTAGAGCTCTAAAGACCCAGCCATCCTCTCCCCTGAGCTGCCAATCCCATACTGAGGACTACAGAGCCATACTCAGCCCATACTGAGTCCCTACAGAGCTCTCTACCACCAGCACTGCCCAGGAAGACTCATCTCCATGTGCCATTCTTGCCATAGCTGAACCCAAATTATATCAGAGGCAATTCCAGGCTGCAGCATCCACTCCCGGGCTTTCAAGGCCTCTTAGCACCAGACTTTTAGTTGGGAATGCTTACACAGGCCCATGGAGATTGTGAGTCACTTACCAGGGTGCACTGGAGACCAGCCTTCAGCCCTTTGGACCTTGGATGTCATCTCCAGAACCCAGGTGTCCTGCCATGCTTGTCTTCTGGATTAAATTACCATTTTTCAGTTAGGTTGGAGAGGGGGACAGAGGAGGATCAAAGCTCTCCATGATATCGTGGATGTCTCCTCCACCTGTAGAGCTCCTCTAAAGGAGTATTGCTAAAAAGATGTCAAGAAAGCTCCTCTTTTATGGCAGACTAACGGGTCTGAGCAGCGCAGGCCTCCTGAGTTTTTGCTGCTCTGAAGTCAAACTCATCTCATGGTGATAAAACCACTGCTTTCTGCTTTTTCCCATTGCATCCCTTGGTGCAAGACACCCTGTTTCTTAAGCCAGGCTGCTATTCCTCCTGGTATATTCTTTTAACTGTCTGTCTTTTTACACCAGAGACAGGTTCAAGCCCCAAAGGACCTACACCAAGCTCCAGTGATTAGATTTTTGCCTCTGTGATGGATCAACCTGGAGATGCTTTTGACTAAAGCAGAGATTTGAATTCGGAACCGAGATCTGTACTTCCATTCTTAATTGGATCAGATGCTGGCTTCACATATAGGCTGCTGAATCTAAAGCTCTTTCCTAAAATGCATAGCTTACACTAAACAGAAAGCCCAACTGGGCATTTAGCAGATGTGTTCTTGGGTTCAGTTCATATCTGCTTGAACTCAGAACTGTTTCGGTCCTCTTTTGATGGCTCCAAGTGGATGTTTTTACTTTGGGTTGAACCTCCGCTGAGTTGGCCAACTGTAGTCTGCAGCCTTAAACTCTAGAGCTTTCATAAAGAGTTTTTCTAAGGAGGTGGGAAAATACTAAGGCATTGTAGCAGGTCCTACTAAGGGTTTCTTGAAATGCCAGGTACAGTTCCCGTAGTTTGGATCAAGAAAAATCAAGTCAACCTGGAGCAAGTGTCATTGAGCAGTGATGGGTTCTTCAAGACATGGCAGGTTTGGAGAAGTGACACTGATGTATCAGTCGCTGGATACCAGGCAGAGAAGATGGTGTTGATGTGAAAAAAAAAAGAAAAGGTCAGCATCACCCTGGGATGTGAGTCCTGCAAACAGTCTGCCTTCTGTTGTCTGTCTTGGAGAACCTTTGGCTGGTGAGCTGTATGCAGCTTGGTGCAGATATCAAAACAGGAGGGACTAACAAGAGTCTTGGAAAACAATGATGGGAGAGACTGGTAATCAGGAAAATGCAATTTCTGGGGAAAAATGTATTGAAATGGGATTTTTAGCCAGAAGAAACCAAGTGGAGACATAAAATCACCTTCAAATACATAGAAAAAGCTGGTACAAAGCAGAAAGGAATAAATTTTCCCATGCCCAGGATGGACAGGAGGAGATGTTACAGGCTTAAATCCTACCAATTAAGGCCAGACATTAGGGAAAAATTAAAAGGACGAAGAGAGAGGAGGCTGGAGAGGATCTGCAGTTCCCATCACAGGAGGTCTTAAAGCACATGGTAGATAAACACATACCATAGCTGGGCCTGCCTGGGGCAAAGGATGTCCCAGTGGCTTTGTGAGGAGTCTGTGATTCCAAGTGAAAATTATTTGTTTAGTCTTAAGAAAACAATGGATGAGACATCACTGTCTATAAATATGTAGCGATTCTGGAGAGGGAAGGGGCAGTAAACAAATGGGAGAGAAAAAAAAAGTGACTTTGAGACAACTTTGGGACAGTATGGACTAGCCTGGGTGATGGCGAGTCAGGAGAAGAAGTCTGAGCATCAGAAGTTCCCGTTTGTGGCAGCAAGGACCTTCTCTGCCTCCTAAAGTGGGGAGCTGAGGATACCAGACTCACCCAAGGAGGAGCTCAGCAGTCTCTGGGTGAGGTTACGTGCCCTGGTGCAACTGAGGACTGCACCCAGGTTTCCAAATTCCTGGTGAGCCCTTAATGAAGTTCAGTGAAAACGTCTGATGAAACCATGGAAGGCCCTCAGTTTTGGATGGTTTCAACATAGGACTATAGTTTCAACGTAGCTCACGTCTGCTGCGACCATGGGCAGACTCAGAAGGACAGTGTCTCCTTGTGAGCATAACCCTCAAGCCTTAGAATAGTTCAGTTGGGAGGGACCTACAACATCACCTGGTCCAACTGCCTGACCACTTCAGGGCTAACCAAAAGTTAAAGCATATTATTAAGGGCATTGCCCAAATGCTGTTAATAAGTCAAACGTGTCCCAGCCAGCACGAGCTGGGACTGGGGCTGCAAACATCTGGCCCAGCTCAGACAGGACCATCCTACTGCAGGTAGCTGCTGTGTCCCTGTACGTTGGCGACCTCTCTGGGATTATGCTGCAAATGAGGTCCACATCTGGACTCTTTCCTTCCACCTTCAGCTTTCCAAGATCTCCCTTTGGGCTCTTCACTTTACACCCCCCTTGAGAAATCAAGGATTGCCCCCAAGGCTACCCTAGACCTACTTCAGTGCTGGAAATCAGGCAGGGTTGGATTTATTGCCGTTGGGTGGTGAACCGAAGGTCTTCTATCCCATCAGCAGCTGCTGCAGCATCAGTATCGGCATCTCCTACTGACGTGGGCTGCAGGACCAGGGTGTGCTCTCTGGGCACAGCAAGAGGCAAGTCCTGCTCTTGTGGGTTTTCTGCTTGTCCTGAAGGAGAGACGGAGGCAGAGGGTGAGCAACATGGTTATCCCATGAGTCATGGGCTACCTGGTAGTGCGGTCATCCCTGGATGTCTCCTTCTTGGCACATGGCTGGACCTGTCTGGTGCATACACAGCTAATCTGAGCTTGCAAATAGACCCAAGGCTTCCTGGGAGGGTCGAGGTCCCTCACCATGCCTTGCCCAGCCCTGGCTGCACCTAGCCACCATCACCGGGGGCAATTTGCACATGTGTTGTCTTTCTTTGGATGACCAGTCCTCCAACCCTCATGATGGGGCAGCTCCCCGCAGTGTTTCAGTGTTTGACCTCTCCTCCTTTCCAGAACATGCATTTGGCAGCTGGGAGAGAGCAGGGACCTTGGTGGCCTCTCGGAGGCACCTCTGCACAACTGCAGACAGCTGGGGCCAGGGAAGGTCTCTGCTTCTTGGCTGCTCTTGGCTCCTCCACCCCTGCAACTCCTCCTTGGTGCTTCCCAGGGGGGTGGCTGAAGATCTCCAGGCGGAGAGAGGGGCTGGAGCGCTCCCATGGAGGGGACAGGGCGAGATGGAAATTCCTGCCGGGGATGAGTCACGCTCCTCGTGCACGGCTACGCCTGGAAAAAGCAACTGCTTCCCATCCTGCTGCGGTGCTGGGTTGGGGAAAGGGCTTGCCAGTTCCTTTGGAATTACATTTTTGGGGCTCGCTTTAATTTTGTAGGGATGTGCGTCTGGGCTGAGCATTCACCAGGAGGCTGCAACCCCTTCTGGGCATCAGCCTTTGCCCTGGCATCACCCCAAAGTGCCCGGTGGCATTTACACTGTGAGATCTGGAGAAGGAAAGAGGGAAAGGATCTCTCTGGAGGGAATTGGGCTGGGGTGAGACTGCTTCTCCAAGCAGGAGTATTCCTACTGCGGCCACCCAGGAGGAACCTCAGCCCCTCCGGTCCCTGGTTTAGGGGTAGGACTCTTTCATGGGAGCGAGCTGTCTGTGGGACACGCTGCGGAAGCTGCTGTATAGGAGCTCCCAGCCTCCAGATATTTCTAGCCACACAAAGTGAGGCTAGAAATGTTGTTTTTTAGTATTTTGTTTCCCCCAAAGTGATTTTCTTCAGGAAATGCTGATTGTTTCTATTCGCCCTTGCATGCACATCTGTGAGCCTCTGTGGCGCTTACCAGGTTCTCCCACATTTCTAATAGGAACAGGCTTTATTGTTTTTTCTGCTTTAAGATAAGAAGAAAATTTTTAGGCTGGAGTTTCACCCTGGTCAGGGAAGAGCAGCAGAGCCAGGAATCAAATCCCAAATCATAGAATCACAGAATGGTTTGGGTTGGAAGGGACCTTTAAAGGCCATCTAGTCCAGCCTCTCCTGCCCTGGGCAGGGACACCTTCCACCAGACCAGGTTGCTCAAAGCCCCCTCCAACCTGGTATTGAACACCTGCAGGGATGGGGCAGCCACAGCTTCTCTGGGCAACCTGGGCCAGGCTCTCACCACCCTCACACCAAACAAGTTCTTCCCCACATCTCATCTCCATCTCCCCTCTTTCAGTGTCAAACCCTTGCCCCTCCTCCTAGGGCTCCCCTCCCTCATCAAGAGTCCCTCCCCAGCTCTCCTGGAGCACCTTGAGGGACTGGAAGGGTCTGGAAGGTCTCCCCAGAGCCTTCTCTTCTCCAGGCTGAACCCCCCCAACTCTCTCAGCCTGTCCTCCCAGCAGAGGGGCTCCAGCCCTCCCAGCATCTCCGTGGCCTCCTCTGGCCCCACTCCAACAGGTCCATGTCCTTCTTTGCTGCAGACTCCAAAGCTGGTGCCATAATGCCTAGCGCTCCTTTGAAACCTCATGTCCATGAGGATTTATTTGCACCAACTCTACATCAGCCCTGTGATGCCCAAGTTGCAGGAACACTGCCAACGACACTTTTGAGTGTCTCCTCACCCTGCTGCCTGGTGACCAACCAGCCACTTCATAGCCCCGTCCACGCAGTGACCACAGACCTTCCCACAAACACTGTGGCTCCTCCTGCCATCAGGAAAGCTTGAGGCAGCCGAGAATCACTTGATTCAAAGGTACGTGGTGACTCAGTGGCAGAGCCCAGAGCAGAGTCATCATGCATCCCACATTTTATGAACTTGCCTCCAGAAGATCCAATTATTCTATTAGCCAGAATTAAGGAGAAAATCATTGTTAAAATCATTGTTAAATAGTTAATTCATCAAGACAGGCGCTGACACACTGACTGAAGAGATTTCTGAACTTGTGTTTGAAAAATGAGGACAAAAATGGGGGGAAACCAACTAAGCAGTTTGTTCCAATGTCTTTAGTTTGGTTTAGTTTTCTTTGTCTGAAAATGGTATTTGAGGCTACATAAAGCCCCTTTTTCACTTGAGAAGAATAGTGAAACAGAAAAAGGAAACAAAATGTTTCCTTCAAATTAAGTGTTGTGGAATTCTCTTTTGGCTAGAAAATTGCCTCTTCTGAATTCATTTGTCCCAAATGAACAATGAATTTGATCTCCTGGAGTGACCCCTGGGACAAAAACTCCACTCCTCCCAAAGCTGTGCTTGTAACGTTGGAGAGGGTTTGTGCATCTCCTCCACCATCAACAGAGCCCCATTTCTAGCAGGTAATTCTTCCCACCGTGGGCATGTAGAAAACATCTGATGTTTCATTTTGAAAGACACATGAGTTGTGTAGGGTCCTGATGATCTACAGATACTTCCACCACCACTGAAGACAATTGAATTTACTGCACTGGGGTGTCTCCCTGGTTTGCAGAGGAGAGAGGAGAAAACAGCTTCATCCATACCCAACATCCAATACCCGCCAACTTCCAGCTGCTCATCGCTCATCAGACTCTTGCTCCAGACTAGTGAGTAGCCCCCAGCAGCCCCCACATTGGTTCAGCTTTCTGCATGCCCAGAGATGGGTCTGACCCAGCAGACCCGATTTTGTGACCTTGGTGACCACATCGGTGACTTTCCAGATGCATGGATGCTGCACACATCAGTTTGCCTTTCTTTTGAGGTAATGAGGTTGGGTCAAGAGCTTTCCACCAAGGTGGCAAGAGTAGACTGGAAACATGAACCACCACCAGCTCTCAGGCACTGCTCTCTCAGCCTCTTCTCGCTGCTGCACCCACACGTTTACCCTTCTCTCCATGTGAGATCCAAACCTGCTTCTTTGTAAGGTGCCTCCCAGTTCCCCCCTCCATTCCCTACGGTGACCACCAAATGAATCAAAGACAGGAGACTTTCCTAGCACCAAGACCAAGAAAAATTTCTTCCTGATAGCTAATCTGAATCTACTTTCTTCCAGTGTGAAGCCATCAACCCTTTGTCCTATCACTACATGCCCTTGTAAAAATCAAACGTGGAACTGGGGCTTTGGAGGGTGTTCATGAATCAAGGTGAACAGGAGACACCAAATGTTCCACATTTTACTCTCCAAATCCCCCAACACAAGTGGGAAAACAGATTCCCATGCCACTGCCATTTCCCACATGGATGTTGTGTCTCGGAAGAGGTGACAAGGATTTCTCCTAGAACAGGACCATGAAGGGAGCACTTGTTAGGTGGGTTACAGCTCACAGACAGTGCCAAAGGAGGCTGCTGGGGCAGGAACCATATATGGGCTTGAACTGGGATTCTGGATCTGGAGATCTTCCAACTGTCTCCACCTGGAAGCAAATTTGGCTTGTTTACAAATTTTACAAGATACAAATTCCAGTTTCTCTGCAATTTTGCACGTCCAGCACAAAGCTTTGCCATTGGAAGCTGCAGTCAACAATAACCACAGCGGGGGATTACCATTAACAGATACCTGTGGCCTTGGAAGTTTAGGATTTGAGTGTGTCCCTTTAAATAAACTGCAGCCCTTGTGACACGTCCTGAACTATTCAAAGCTCAGGAGCTGCCTTTCATTCTTTGCTGCTTCTTCTCTATGTTCGGGCAGCAAATGAGCTTGAGATAAATCCCAGCTGGATGGGGCTGAGCCAGATCCATGTAGGAGAGGAGAAAGGCGGCTGCAAGAGGCTTCGATTCACACGTGTTTTTCTAACCACAGCATCCCCCCGGGTACCAAAACCAGGAGCAATCACAGGGAGATACAGGTCTTGTCGTCAAAGCCCACAGAGTCCAGAAGTGCAAATGGTTTTAAAGACTGAATCCAAGCCATTTGTGCACAGCTGGTAAACATCCAGCATCCCCCTGAAGGTAATCAGGAGTGAAACAACAGCCCTCATTCATCTAATTCTCCTACCCCACCTCTCCCACGCTTGCCCAACCACCTCTGCCCGACGCTGAACAAGAGACCTTGTGTGCAAAAACCAAATTCATCAACACCAATGCCTCCTCCAGTGTTGGAAACAGCCTGTCAAACCCCGGGTGCTATGCAAGAAATGTTTAATTTGCTGTGTGTTGGGCCAAGAGCATGAATGGTGCTGCCCCTCGGCAGCCCCGTGCAAAGAGAGGCAGCTTGTGCATCTCCTCCTGTTGTGGGAAACAGACAGCTCCTTGCTTAAAACAAAATTTGGGCACCCACATTGAAGAAGGGTCATCGATCATGGTCCCGTGGTGGTAGGGGCTGCAAAAACACAAAGCCAGAGCCTGTTCCTTCCTGGGTTTTATGACAGATTGACCAGAAGGTGGGAGAGAAGACGAGGATACAGAGGGATGCTCTATGGTGGTGAGGACCATGTAGCTGGCCTGGCCATGAGATCCATCTCTGTTGGATGAGA
>JAHREE010097686.1:0-12419 GCA_033628505.1 Tringa tobata | reverse complement strand
GCTCTTCTTCCTGTAGTTTCAGTACTACAAGGACTCGTTGTCACCAGAGACCTGAGGAGCAGAAGACACAACCCAGCCCACACCGTTTGAAGGCCGGTGGTCATTATTTGCAAGAGTTAATGGAGAGTGGAGTCACTGGCAGAAATGAGTCAGGGCGACAGAAGCAACTCAAAGGGGAGCCAAAGGGAAACTGCTGCCCGGGTGCCCTCACCTCAGCTCTAAAAAGTCTATTAAATGAATTAGTAAACAATCAGCTTGCAGCCACGACAACTAACACCAGTTGTGAAAACCAAATGATGCTGAAGTAGTGGAACTCGCCTTCAGGAACCTCTGGTCCCAGAGACTGAGGGGAAAGGCTGGAGCAAGAAAGACGTACCCGTGGTGGATGAGGATCAGGTCAGGGAATACTTAAGCAACCTCCACATACATAAGTCCTTGGACCCTGATGGGATGTACCCACAAGTGCTGAGGAAGCTGGCAGATGTCGTTGCAAGGCCATTCTCCATCATCATGGCAACTGGGAGAAGTGCCCAGTGACTGGAGGAAAGCATGTTGCCTCCATCTTCCAGAAGGGCAAGAAGGATGACGTAGGGAACTACAGGCTGCTCAGTCTCACCACAATCCCTGGGAAAGCGGTGGAGCAGCTAAGGCTGGAAACCGTCTCCAGACACCTCAAGGACAATGAAATTATCAGGACTAATCAGCATGACTTCACCAAGGGTGAGTCATGTTTGACCAACTCAATAAACTACCATGATCAAGTGAGTGGCCTGGTAGACGAGGGGAGAGCAGTGGGTATTGTCTACCTGGACTTCAGTAAGGCTTTTGACACTGTCTCCCATAAGAACCTCACAGAGAAGCTCTTCATGCTGGATGAGCAGACAGGTGGATTGAAAACTGCCTGAATGGCCAGGACCAGAGGGTGGTGATCAGTGGTATAAAGTCTAGTTGGAGGCCAGTAAATAGTGGTATACCCCAGGGGTCAATACTGGATCCAGTCCTGTTCAACATCTGCATTAATTATCTGGATGATGGATCTGAATGCACCTTCAGCAAGTTTGCAGACAACACCAAACGCAGAGGAGTAGCTCATGTGCCAGAGGGTCGTGCTGCCATCCAGAGGAACTTCAACAGGCTGGAGAAACGGGCTGTCAGGAACCTCATGAAGTTTAACAAGGAAAAGTGTGAAGTCCTGCGCCTGGAGAGGAACAGCCCCATGCACGGATATATGCTGGGAGCTGATAGCTGGAAAGCAGCTCGACTGAAAAGGACCTGGGGGTCCTAATGGACACCATGTTGAATGTAAGCCAGCAATGTGCCTTTGCAGCAAATGGTATCCTGGGCTGCATTAGGAGAAGTGCTGGTGGTCAAGAGGCACACTTGGGAGTGCTGGACCAGTTGCAGGGTCCCCAGCACAAGAGAGACAGGGACATACATCCAATGAAGGGACCACAAAGATGATGAAGGAATGGAAGCCTCTCTCCTATGAAGAAATGCTGAGAAACCTGGGACTGCAGCCTGGAGAAGAGAAGGCTCAGGAGGATCCCGTCAGTGTGTATAAATACCTGGAGGGAAGGTGCAAAGAGGACAGAGCCAGGCTGTCTTCAGTGGTGCCCAATGACAGGACCAGAGGCAACGGGCACAAACCGAAACACAGGAGGTTCGCCCTGAACATCAGGAAAGACTTTTTCACTGTGAGAGTGACCAAACACTGGCACAGGTCACGCAGGGAGGTTGTGGAGTCTCCATCCTTGGGTTAGTTCAAAAGCTGTCTGGACATGGTCCTAGGCAACCAACTCTAGGTGCTTGAGCAGGAGCGTTGGACCAGATGACCTCCAGATGTGCCTTCCAACCTCAGCTCTTCTGTGATTCTGTGAACTTCCTCCTGTGACAGGGTGGCTGGTTGCTGGGGCTGTCGGGAGGCCACCATGGTGACACCACATGGTATCCCAATGGCTGCTGAGAAGCTGCTTCTTGGGAGGAAGGGAGGGAGAGACAAGAGAGAGGAAATCCCCATGAGGTGGCTCTGCCACTCACTGGGCAACACTCAAACCCTACTAATCAGTAGCTCCCTGGGAAATCAGGGGGCTTTACCAAAAAGTCCTCAGAAGGGGCTGTCCTGGGCCCTGCTCAGTTCTCCGGTCTCCTGATGGCAGAGAAAATACCAAATCTGCGGATGTGCCCTGGTCAGAGGCGGGTTTCCTGCATCCCGGTGGAGGGGCTGGGCTTCAAACCGGTCTCGGCACATTGCAGCAACGCTCCGGGCTCAACCCTCTAGAATTTAATAAAGATAAACCAAAAAAAATACGCTCTGGGGAAGGGGAGCCCTGGCGCACACTGGGTGCTTGCCGGCGAGGTGGGAATGCTGCAGAAATGGACCCGAGGGCGAAGCGCAGCCGCGGGGATGTCAGTGGCACGCGGCTCTCATAGAAAAAGGCAAATTTGGAAATTTTACTCAGGAGAGCAGTGGGTGAGACAAGGAGGGTGAGGAGGAGGCTGCAGCCCGGGGCGGGGGGTGGAGGGAC
The DNA here is from genome assembly GCA_033628505.1 of Tringa tobata. Lineage (NCBI taxonomy): Eukaryota > Metazoa > Chordata > Aves > Charadriiformes > Scolopacidae > Tringa > Tringa tobata. Next base: position 9,894 of record JAHREE010097686.1, on the reverse strand, counting down.
TGCGGGCCTTATCTTCAAGCGCTGTGTTTTGAGCTGGGTTTGGACGAATGGAGGATGGAGACAGAAGTGGAAAGGAGGAAGACTGGAAAATTTGGAGATGGAGAGGTTTTCGAGGCGGCACTCTGCTGGCTCGTCACGGTGTCATTCTCTTGGCCACGCAAAATGAAGACAGCGCTTAAAAAACTGCAGCGTTGCCCTTTCCTTCACGTGGTGCTTCTCGTTTCCAGCTCTGTTCCTGCTGGAGATTTGGGGTTTTGTCAGGCTTCGGAAAGGATGCGATGCTGAAGCAGGCTGACATGACGGCAGGTAGTCACACATGCTGCATATTTGGTGGTTCTGCGGCGCTTTAAGTGTGCAAAGCACAGTGCTGGCATTAACCAACCAGCCCAAGGGGCTTTTGCCCCACTGTGTTTATGATAAAGCATGGCGGCTGTGCGTGGTCTGACACCTAGATACAGGAACTTCACAGGAACAGCTTCTCTTTTATTAGGACACACACTTTCACTGGAGTCCTTGCAGGCGAGCGCTGAGCAGAGTGCACGAGGGGAGAGATGAACGTCCCGAAAGATATTTATAGATGTGTGTTCCCAGTCCTTTCCTCTCCAGTATGAAAGCAATTCTCTGAAAGGATTATTTTGACTGGCTGCCCAAGATTTCCAGAGGAGGAGATTAATGTGCGGGAAGCCTCGCGGCGCCACTGGAAAAGCTTGCTGGCTTTGCACTTTTTCATGAGCTTCCTGGCTCACCGTGTCAAGGTTATCTGCCTCAGAGAGGGGGACGTGGACGTCAAATCGCCAGGCAGCAAGCAGGAGGGCTGGGGTCTGACAGCAGCTGCTGAAGCACAGAATTACCCGTGCCTGGAGAGCACCTGGGGGTTTACGGCGGATGCAGGCACTGCGCCCCAAGGTCTCCATCCCTCCTCCCTTTTTTTTCTTTTTGTCTACTTGAGAAAATCCCCTATTTCAAATGGCCAAGTGGAATACGGTGGAGGTGTTTTACACCGACCTTTCTCCCAGATGGTCAGTGTTTTCAAGTGGTGCCAACTGTGCCTGATCCTGACAGCGATCCTGTGTGCATCCCACAAAAGAAGGGGAGGGTGGCAAGAGCCACCAAGATGTTTAGGTTTCAGGGAGAGGGAACAACTGAATGTCTAGATATGTCACAAGCTGTTTGCAGAGTCATTTTGGCTCCATCTTAGCCCTCCCTTGCCAAGGCAATTCCCCAAATTGCAAAAAAATTTGCCAGAGCCTGCTTCCATCCTGCAGCTATTCCAGCTCCAAGGGGTACAAAAAGATGACATTCCCCCCTCCGAGGGCTTTCTGCTCTGTTCAACTATATTTACAACTGTGTTGCTCTGCCGGGTACAGGGAAGGGACTTCTCCTTCAGTGTTTCTCATGCCCCCTTGATTTCCTCTGCTTTTCCTTAAGCAGAACCCTCAGAGTGATATCGCACTTAAAAAAAAAAAAAAAAGAACCCCAAACCCCTGCAATTCTTATTTTAAGGCAACCATACCAAACAGATTTTTGCTGGCAAAGCTTTCTTCTCCCTGCACACCCAGAAATCAGCTGAGCAAGCTCCTGGAGTTGCTGTCACAGTTGGGGATGTTTTGCAGGGAGGAGGGTGAAGGCCTGTTTTCCTCCACACATATGTTGGGGGTGACTTTGGAAGCCTGCATTCCATTACTTCTAAGGTCTCGGGGGAGACCTTATAACAGCCTACCAAAATCTGAAGGGAGCCTACAGGAGAGCCAGAGAGGGACTCTTTGCCAGTAAGAACAGTGACAGGTCAAGGGGCAACGGTTTTAAATTGGAAGAGAAGAGATTTAGATTAGATACCAGAAAGAAATTCTTTACTGTGAGGGTGGTGAGACACTGGAACAGGTTGCCCAGAGAAGCTGTGGATGTTCCATCCCTGGAAGTGTTCAAGGCCAGGCTGGATGGGGCTTTGAGCAACCTGCTCTAGTGGGAGGTGTCCCTGCCCATGGCAGGGGGGTTGGAACTCGATGATCTTTAAGGTCCTTTCCAACTCTAACCATTCTATGATTCATTCTGTGATTCTACTTTTTGCGTTATGGCAATTTCCAACCTTAGCAGCCTGATTCCTACTGCTTTTAACATGAGACTCCTGGCAAATTGAAGCCACCTTTGGAAGTCTTTGAAAGTAGGGAAGAGCATGCACTTTGCTGGCAAGGTAGAGGCTTACTGTCTCAGAGTGGTCTCCTCTGCTTTTACTGCTCCCTGTAAGCCAAAACCCAGCTGCAAGCTGCCTGGTAGGTTTACACTGGTGTAAAACGGGCAGAAGAAAAGAAAGGATCAGTGTCTGCTGTAGGAGGACAGCTGGGACTCATCCAGCTGCAGATGCCCCAAGGACCTGTGTTGTCTCCTTCCCCCTCTCCTGTCAGCAGCTCCCTCCTGCCTGCCCATGTCCATGCACAGGTCCTTTCTTCATGGTCACAGCACTGGTCTGTGCTTGGACAATATTCCTCTTTTGACTTAACTCCATAACTGCATTTAGGTGATGGGTTTTCCTCTTCAGGAGATTAGTAGAAGCTTAGCATTAAATACCATCCTTAAATACCAGCTATGATCCTGTGCTCAGTAGACCACAAAACACAAACTTTGATGTTCTAGTAAGAAAAGGCCATTTTGTGGGGAAAAAGAGAACTTCAGTCCTAATAAAAACATTTGGCTTATAAAAGGCCCGGTCGCCACCTAGATACTAGTTATGGCCTTGCTGCTCACACATTTGTGTCTGTGTGGACTACCACGTATGTATCCTTGAAAGACAGCCTGCTACTAGGTTAACAAAGGGTTAAAACAACTCACAATGTTAATCACCTGCCTCTCAACCAGCATGTTTCTATATATTTGCTTGTACCCAAAGTGCCTGAGAGTTTTCCATATCTTATAATACAGATAATAATAATTTGCATGATAGAGAGACTGGATAAAAACACTGTTGTAGGTAAATGTGTCCCCATTGAACAAGATGGATTTGACAGCTTGGCACCTGCTGGGAACTCCTGCCAGGCTGTGTCCCATCCAGAGAGAGGAAACCAGCTATTCGGCCATGGTTTGGATGCTGGGTGGCACACAGACCTTCTGGATAGCATGTGGTGGGTTATAGGCAGAGAGACAGACAGAGAGATGGGGTAGAAGTTGTTCAGGGCTCAGTCTAATGAAGATGTAACTTGTATTAGTGTTAAATCCCTACTGAAGGTAAGGATTTTTCATAAGGCTTTTCCCCATCAGAATACAGGCAAGAGGGTGCAGAGCAGTTACAGCCAGCAAATGGTGTGCACGTTGGATAAGGATGCTTTCCAGTGATCTGACAGAGGCTGTGGGACTCTCTGCAGCCGTCCAACACCGCAGCCTGTGCTTCCCTGCTGTCTCCATCACCGGGTCGAAACCAAGGCGTGAGCATGCTGCAGCAGTTATGTTCAGATGTATTGGGCTTCAACTCCTAAAATTAGGGTACGACTGTGAATTCTGAGCCTGTAAATTGCTGAATGCTGGCAGCTGTCATTATCTTCCAGGGAGTTATATGTAGGGGGAAGGATGCAGGATCCAACCCTGGTAAGAAAAGCCATATTTCTGTGCCCACCTGTGACGCTCACAGCATTTGCGTACTGCCCGTTCAAATATGCCCGATGGATCAGGAGCTTTTCCCGGTGACCTGGAGCCCTGGGGTCTCCTCGCTGCTGAGGGTGATGGAGAAGTGACCAAGGAGGTCACACACTTGGGAGCAGCAGTATTATTGAGACTTGCCAACACCATTTCTCCTCCCAGCTACTTTCCACTGTCCCACACAGCTAGCCAAATGCTCAGATGTGCTTCAGATATCAAGGCTGCTATTTTGCTCCTGTGCAGGAGGGGCAACAGATACCTTTCCACAATATATATCCTCCTAGATCACAGACATACATTCTCTTGTTTCTCTGGGCTTCTTCTGAGTGAGTGAGCAGGTCTGTGGCTGTGTTGCTCTGACAGCCACCCGAGTGCAGGGCGCTGCCACTCTCCTGTGAAGCCATAGGAAATGTTTCGTGATTCAAGATAAGAGAAACCTTCACTTCCTCCTTCTGTGCTTGCAGGGCTAAGCTGCCTCTGAGGCTGCACCGTCCACCCTGACAGCCCACTCACGAAATGGACCAGGAAACCCTTGGTAGTGTCGTCCTGCTGGCCATCGTCACCTTGATAAGTGTTGTCCAGAACGGTAAGAGAAAAATAAGCATTTATTTAAGGGCTTAAAGGGAGCTGAGAAAAGTTCAGGATGATGTATGCTGATCTGATCTTTGGATAGATAATCTTTGTATATTAGTGTGTGTGTGCTTAGGTGTGACTTTGGCTTTAGAAATTATCTTCTAAGCATAAAATGTTGCCTGCTGATGTTGCAGTGTCTTGGCAGTCGCATGGTCCTACTCTGGTATTCTGGAGTGAGCTATTCTGTGATATTCTCTGATATTCTATGTCAGCTAATGAAAGGACTCATAAGCTGAGGTACCCACCCTGTGACAATATGGATTTCGATTTGAGGACTGAGACCTCCTTTCCTGGCTAAAGTCCTTAATGTGGGCAGCCAGGGCTCCTCTCCAGCCATGGGCAGGGGCTGGGGTTCCAGGGGGCTGCGATGGGTCGGACCTTTGCACGGAGCTGGGTGAAGGGGACAAAACAGCACTGGCTCATCAGAGGAGTCTGTCCAGGTTATTTGTGGGCAGCAGCTCTCCTGCTTTCCTGCATCTCCAGGTCCTACAGTCCAACCAGCCTCAGTTAGCTGCAGTCCCAAGAACACTGCGCATTTCCTGCAATGGAGAAGTTTCCTTTTTTGGCTCTTATTCAGACCTCTGTAGTCCCTGCTATTCTTCAGGATTTTTTTAAATAAACCATCAAGTTTCTCTCTTGTGCAAACCTGATTTTGACTTGATCATCACCACTTAAAAACTTTTAAACATTTTAGCAGGAAATTCTGCCCAGAATACAGAGAAGGCAGTGAGGTTTGCCCCAGCTGCCCTGGGATTGCCCAGGTTCATGGAGAGCCAGCAGTGGGATGGGGGGGCTGATGCAAGTGCTGGAAAATTTCTGTGAAGGCTTCTTGCTATGAATGGGAGACTCCCACTGAGCCCAGACCCCACGTTCGGTCCTAGGAAGTGGGCAGTTCTTGGGCTGCTGCAGAAAGGGGAAGTGGTGGAAGCCTCAGCATAAGCCTGGCTGCCAGAGAGCGGGAAAAAAAAAAAACCAACAAAAGAGGTTCAGACGGGTTTAGTTTCGACATAGGCACCAAATGCCACACCATTTCACACAACGCTCTTTTCTGGTAAATGCACAGTCCGTGATGTCACCAGAACAGGGCACGTTGAGATCAGAGCCCGTACCGCAATTGAAAAAAATACGTCAGGTATACACTTCTTGCTATTTAACCACATGACTTTAGATACAGGGTTTTTTTTCCTCTCACTCTGAAACTCGAGCATTTGCCTTCCAGCCTGACACGCGCTTTTAACTCATGGCAATCTGTCTGTGGGATTATTGAACCAACCCCCCTGCAAGGGGCTCTGCGTGCCAAGCGGTAGCGGCACACAGCCCTAAGACACGATTTCAGACCTTGCGTCATCTGATTTCCTCCTCCCAGGCCTTCTGTCTAGGAAGACCGGACAGATATCCAGTCTTGCAACGAATGCAATACATGAGGCAGTAGAAATGCTCTTCAAGGGGTGTCAGCTGTACTGAACTCTTGCTGTGGCTCGGGTTCAGCAAAGCACTTGGGCATCTGCTTCATTGTCTTTAAGAAGGTGAAGCCAAGTACCGTGTAAATTAGGGTTTATATGCTTTTCTTCAGGATTAGAAACCACTTCGGGTGAATACTGTTATTCCCAAAGCTGGAGGTTGACTGTGGTGCTGGCCCAGTCTGACATCCATTTATTGTCACCTTGTCCAGTTACTGTCACCTTATTCATGTCAGGAATCTCCATATCCTACAGAGTGACTCCTGTGGCCGGATGCTGCTAAGTCATGCATGTTTTGTTCTTGCATGAGAGATGTTGCATGTCAGCAGCTTTCAGGGCAAATCAGTGGTCATTGCTGGGCAGATCGGGATGGAGAAAGCAAAGCGAAGTCAACAGGAGGGAGTAACCTGCACGTTTGCCAGCACTCGCCAGGTTGGAGCATCAGCACATGGTTTCTGTTGACATGAACTTGTGAAACAACCAGGCTTGGATTCAACTCTCGTGCCAGGGTGGGGCTGCAGTGGCTCAAGCTCAGGGCAGCCTGTGCATCCCTGGTGTCTCAGGGCATCACCTCCTGGTGCAGTTGAGCTGGATTACACCCCTCAGCTCTAGCCCTGCTCCTTTCAGTCACCTCATGCCAGCTTGTGAAACCACCTTCTTGCCTTGAGGTTCAGGGTCAAGAGCAGGAAATATAACCATGGTGTTGCAAGCTGCTTCATGCTGTATTCTGCCATTTCTCCAGTGCCAGGCTAACATGATCCCAATGCTGCCGTGATGTGAGTGCAACCCTATGGTGAGGGCCACCCCTGGATGTGATCTGTTGGCTCTGCTCTGGTCCTTTGCAGACCTTCAGCCTGGCTGAGCCTCAGGCAGCCGGGACTCACCTCTTGGGCTGCCTGCTGGGGAGATTTTGGGAGCCTGCAGGGCATATGAGGTTGACAGGGCTAAGGAACCATAGAACTGGGGAGCCACTTCCAGGGAAAAATCTCACTTGAAGCAGGAGGCTCCACCTCTCCATATGACAGTGACATGCTGAGTCTCCTTCTGATTGACTGCCCTCAACTTAGGGGTCCATGTGGTCCTGAGGAAATATAGTCACTGCAGTGGGTTAGAGGTGATTGACCAAGGCATTTTCTATAGAGGTGGACATCTCATGTGAAGTGGTTGTCTAAGCTCTTGAGTCAATGGAGAAAGATCAGCCCTTCAGTGGGGTGGTTTCTCTCATGCCACTAGCTCTTGGAGGTATGGATTGACCTCTGGAGGTGCCTTTCCTCAGTTTCCCTCTGTCACCCACTGTTTACAGAAGGATAATATCCACCTTTCCAGCACTTCTCAATGTCTCTGAAGTGAGGTGAGGCAAAGCCTGCTCCTCAAGTGTACATGATAACCCTACATCTGTCCTTTGCCCTAATGCCCAGTTTGTTGACCAAGGATCCATACACCATGTTAGAGACAGCAAGAGATTCCAGGACAGATGCCTGGACCTCCACAGCCAGATCCTTCCCAGGAGACCCAGCACACGCAGACTGGCCAGCCCTGTCCAAGAGACTGTGCACCACGAGTGTCACCACCAGCATCTCGAAGTTCTTGTCCTCAGTGACCACAGTCACGTTGGACACGTCTCCGTTCAGCCTGATGGCTCTCAGCATTGCAGAGCCTCTGTGCAGCAGCACATCGGCATTTGGGAAGTGGAAGCAACTGCAGCAGCAGAGAGTGAGATCTATATAGTTTATTCTTGGCTTTTTCTGAAGCTGTGGCATCAGTGGTTTCACGTACATGCTAAAAGGAAACGAGGAGGTATGCTGTGTATCCCACGGAGCCCATGCAGTCCCAGGCCTGCAGGAAGTGGTTTTCCATCATAGTAGCTTTGTACTGTACAAAAAATTTCCATCCAGCCTAGTCCTCTTCAACTAGGTCCTCCTCGACACCTCAGGCAGGTGAATAGCCCCATGCCAAAGGCTGGGGTGGCATGCAGGTGGAGACGCCTGGAGCTCTTGGTGGCTCTGCTGTCTGCTCTGGGTCCCCCAGGGCCAGGTCCTCCTGGAGGCAAGCAGTGCACCCCGCTGGTGACAGCGGGAGGGTCTGCAGCCTGGCTCACAGTGGGGACGCTGGCATGAAGTGCTGCGGGTTTTTCTGGAGAAGGGCTGTGTGTACCCAGGGAATCACTCAGTGGCTTTTCGTGAAGGCAACGGAAGGACAAAAGACCTGATTACAGCATCAGTGAGGGGAAAAAGGAGGTAACTCTTCAGGTTCTAGGGATTAAATCCTGCATCTTATCATGTTACACTTCTATTGTTATAATAATATTTTTCCTGATGGGTTATCTTTTTTATATATATATACGGCTAATATTCCAAACCAGGGGGTGATTTGCGTACCCTGGGGTGGGATGCACGACAATAGGAAGCTTGCAGCTTGTAGCCTGTCAGGGCTCTGTCTGGTGCCTTTAGACACATGATTGATGGTCTTGGGTTTACTGTCATCAGATAAAACGTGTTTGTCAGGCGCACGGCACGTTATCTTGAGGTGCTGCATCTTGGCAGCAGCTAACACTCTGACACACCACTGCTGCTTAAAAGGAGGGTGCACACAACATGGACACATAGCGGTCAGCCATCAGGACCAGGTTCTCAGTGGGCCCTTCTGGAAAACGAAGCGGCCCTGCGGGATGTCCCTGGTTTGGCAAATGGGTATCAGTGAAAGAGAACAGACTCCCTTGTCTCCCTGATCTATTAGAGAGTGAGAATTGGGTTTGGCAGCTTTGTCTAGAAAGCTTTTTTTCCCACGGGGGGCACGCAGGACGGAGTCTGGGCTGCACTTCTGCAGCAGGCAGAGGTACGGGCTGCCAGAAGTGCAGTGGGGGCATGAAGGAGGGCTCAGAGGGGAGGGCTTGCTCTCAGTCACACACCAAGTCGCAGGGATGTCTGAGGTCAGATCACACTGTGCCCTTGCACAGAGGATTTGGTTATACCATGGTGACAGAGTGAGCACCCTGGCCACATCCTGCACCTCCACGTACCTGTGTCCTCTCCTGCCATCCAGCCTGAGAACAGAACAGACCTGAGCCCAGCTTCTGCAGTATCTCCAAATTACATCTCAGATCGAACGCTCTGTGTTTCTTTAACAGCTTTTTTTGCTAACAAAGTGGAGCATGAAAGCAAACACTGCAATGGCAAGGGGTTCCAGCGGCCAGGATCCTCCGCCTTTGACCGCGTCTACACAGCCAAGTGAGTAGACAAGCCCTGCGGAGCCAGTGGGGACAGAGTGGGGTTTGTCTCTCTCTTCGTTAGGGTTTAATCCAAAGCCTTTTGGGGTCCAGAGATGGGTTCCAAATGCCCTCAGACGAAGGTTTTGCTCTGCAGTTCTACTGCTGCGTGCATTGCTGTGACGTTTAGACCTGTGGTTCACCAGTATGTTTGCTGGTGAACCCAGCTCCTTTCTGGGTGCTGTATTTGTATTGGGCTGGCAACCCTTATTCACAGAATCACAGAATGATATGGGGTTGGAAGGGAGCTCTGGAGATCATCTACTCCAACCCCCTTGCCAAAGCAGGTCCACCCAGAGCAGGTTGCACAGGAATGTGTTCAGGCGGGTTTTGAATGTCTCCAGAGAAGGAGACTCCACCACCTCTCTGAGCATCCTGTTCCAGTGCTCTGCCACCCTCGATGTAAAGAAGTTCCTCCTCATGTTTAGGTGGAACTTCTTATATTCCAGTTTGTGCCCATTTCCTCTTGAATTTATTGTATTATGCCCCTTCATTTGGGAACCCGTTCACCCAGCAGTAGCTAACGCTGGCAGTGTGATATGAGCACAGCCGCGGTCCCAGGGGTGCTGCAGCTCAAAAGGAAAGAGTCAGCGGAGAGACACACTGACATGCCGAGGAGCAGGTCGGTGGCAGAGCTCCTACAAATCCCTTGGTCCCTGGGCAGCTCCCTCGGCACACAGCTCTCTGCTTCTCCACCACATCTGTACCTCTTGTCTTTGACATCCCTTCAGAGATGAGCAGAGGGGAAAATTAATTCCAATCCAGAAGAGAAAAGAACATAAAATATTTTTTATTACCCGTGAAGTACCGATGCTGTGCTTGAAACTGGATGGGATGTCCAAGCGCTGCCCTTCACAGGTGTGCAACCTCTGCCAAGGACAGAGTGCTTCCCCCTCGGAAAACGTTCCC
>JAHREE010097682.1:0-10072 GCA_033628505.1 Tringa tobata | reverse complement strand
CCGCCGCCGGTGGGAGCGGGGCGGGGGAGGGGGGGAACTTCTCTCGGCTCGCGGTACCGGGAGCTGGTGCCGGCGGCCCGGGCCCGCACCCGACTCTCCCCTGGCCGCGGAGGCGCGTTCGGGGGCAGGTTCGGGCCGCGGCGGGGCCCGGCGGCGCCGGAGGGGCTGCGGGAAGGAGCCGGAGGAGCCTCCCCGGCGCCAGCGGTTTAAGTCCCGTCGGCGAGGACGCGGTGTCCCGCCGTGCGGCAGCCTGTGGCGTCCGTCACCCACAAACGTGTCTCCTTTTCCCCCCCGGGGGGTCCGGGCCTAGCCCCGGGGCGGCCGGGCTGTGCCAAGGGCGGTGTGGCGAGGCGCCGGGCTGAGCGGTGGCCCGTGGCTCACAGCTCGGTGGCTGAGGCCGGGGTCTCGTCCGGCAGCCGGCCCGGAAAACACGGCACTCTTGTTCAGGTCCAGCCGGGACTCCCACACCGGGCAACCGGCATTATGTCCTCCCTCCACCTGCCTCTGAAGGCAGATGTGGCACATCTGCTGGGCTCTAGCCTGCCCCGGGCCCGCTGCTCCTCCGCTTCTTGGGTGCGGAGCCAAAGAGATGACAAGCTGCCTTTGCGTGGAGGTATCTGCCCCGGTTTGGGCCGCACCGGGCACTGAAATGAATGACAGATGTTCTGCCCCAGCCTCTCCCTTCAGGGAGAGAAGGAGGAGAGAGAAAGAGACTTAAGAGTTTTAAAGAAACTAAACTACTTTAATGAGATAGTAAATAATAAAAAGAAAAGATAATAATATCAGAAAAAAAAAATAAGAAAATGAAATATATACAATATATACAAAACCAGTATCAAGCTCCCAGGATGAGGATCACTGGGGAGGTCCCAGACTGGACTCGGTGACAGACGGGAACCGGATTCTGGATCTGGAGTCAGGAACACACGGATCGGGGTCAAAGGCAGAGGAACTGACAGGGTCCTCCTCAGATGCTGCCCATTGAACAAAGCTGACCCTTTGATCCCTCAGCTTTTACATTGAGCGTGGGGCAGATGGGGTGGAACACCCTGTGGGTCAGTTTGGGGTCACCTCTCCTGTCCCCTCCTCCCTGCAGCTGGGACCCCTCTATGCTTTTCCGCTTCCGACCCTCCAACGGGGCAAATAACAAAGTGAGGTGACCCGGGCTGTTATAGCAACGAGCATAAGCAAGAGCCTCTCTGCACACCATTCCTTGGCAGGAATTCTAAACATCAGGTCTTACCGCTCCGGAAGTGGATACTGTCTGAAAAATACACCATTAATTTCAGAGAGTTCAGTTAGAAGGGGCTTGGCTGAAAAGTAAAATCACTAAAAAGAAAATTGACTCTATTTTACCTCAAACAGGACATTTGGATTGAACTCTTCCAGGATTAAATACAAATTTCCGTTGTGTAGTTAAAAGAAAATTCGAAATGTAACCTGTTTAAGAAGTTGGGGGTGACGTATCTTTGCAAATCCAGCTGACGTGTCGGGTCTGAAGGGAAAGGGCAGCCCCAAGAAGAGGCTGGTGAGCGTTCCTCCATCCCAGTGTCAGGGTGTGGGTGTGTTCTCCCAACAGAGTGTCCTCTCGGTGGCTGTTGAGCCCTTCACCGTCTGCTTTGCCGTTCCCAGCCTCGTCCTCTGCTGTGCACAGAGAGGTTTGGTTTCTGCAGAAGTTCGTGGTTGTGCTCAACTTACACGTTTTGCTCATGTTTGTCAAGAGACCTTCTGAGTGTGAGTGAGAACCCATCAGTCACAGAATTCCCGGTGGTTTTAGCTCTCCTGAAGCCTTTTCTCCTGTGCGTATCTCCACGCGGTGCAGTGCTCCTGGTCAGTGCCTCGTCCCACCCACAAGGTGCTGTGAGCTCCACCAGCGTCCCAGGTCCTGCTGTGTCCCTGCCATGGCCTGGGCACACGCAGGAGGAGCAGGACGGCTGCTCCCTGCTTTGCTGCCTTTGCCTTTCAGCGTGAGGAAGATGCGGGCTCTGCCCTGTGTTTCCTTGGGGCACAGACGTGAAACTCTGTCGCCTTTTTCTTAGCAGTTGCCGTCGCTCAGAACTGTTGGGGCTCTGCTGTACTCGACCTTGTCCCCCTCTGACAAACCGGGCAGGAATTTCAGAGTGAGCGAGGGGAGCGATGACAGGCTGTGCCAATGTTTCATAGTCATAGTGTCATAGTGTTGTCCAGGCCAGAAGGGACCTCCAAAGGCCATCTAGTCCGACCTCCCCGCAGTCAGCAGGGACACCCCCAACTAGACCAGGTCGCCCAGGGCCTCGTTGAGCCTCTCCTTGAATATCTCCAGGGAAGGGGCCTCAACCACCTCCCTGGGCAACCTGTTCCAGTGCTCCACCACCCTCACAGTGAAGAACCCTCTCCTAATCTCCAATCTAAATCTGTTCCCCTTCAGCTTAAAGCCATTGCCCCTCGTCCTGTCATTGCAGGCCTTTGTAAACAGGTTCTCCCCAGCCTTCCTGTAGGCTCCCTTCAGGTACTGGAAGGCTGCTATTAGGTCTCCCCGGAGCCTCCTCTTCTCCAGGCTGAACAACCCCAGCTCCCTCAGCCTGTCCTCGTAGCAGAGGTGCTCCATCCCCCTGATCATCCTCATGGCCCTCCTATGGACCCTCTCCACCAGGTCCACATCCTTCTTATATTGAGGGCTCCAGACCTGCACACAATACTCCAGGTGAGGTCTCACCAGAGCAGAGTTTCCATGCGACAGGACGTGAACTGAAGGCTGAAATGACTGCGAAACGTAGAGACTGAGAGAAACGACTACGTTTGATGTGGATTCTAGTCTTCCACTTGGAGCCAAACACCTTTGCACGTCCCACAGTAAAATCTGGCCGGCCGTTGTGTTTTGGGGGTACGCTGGGGCAATCCCGCCCTCGGGGAGGCTGTCGCAGAAGTGAATGTGATTTAATGTGTGAGTCAGCATCGTCCATCTGAAATACTTTTGGTTGTGTCAACGCTGTGGATGAACAGGAATGACCACTTCGGTGCCGCTCTGAAAGAGCACCGTTGCACTCGTAGGACACGTGAGACACGGCTGAGGGTTTGGAGCTGGTGTGAGCACCGGCTGCTGGTAGCACTTGTTTCGGGGTAGGGCCGGGCCTGGGGCACTGAGAGTGGCTGTAACAATTCCTTTCAACTTTTATTCCAGTGAATTTTTATAGAACTGAATGTTTAGTAAACAAGGGGACTGGATTCTTTTTGGCCCGGCGCTTAGCCCATCGGAGGACAAAGCCCTGTATGTAATTTGGAAGCAGAAAAGGCCAGGGTGCACGATGCCATCAGCTGCTTTTGTCTGCTCTGAGTACAAGATCGTATACTTTGACTGGAAAAACTAAGTGTTCAGTGTGTTAAATTTTCACTTTTCGATTGTATAATGCTTTTTAAAAAAAGGAAACAAGGTAAATGCCAAAATCTGTCTTGTGCTTTCTCTCCTCAGGACGAGTTTTTAGACGTGATCTACTGGTTCCGGCAGATCATTGCAGTTATTTTGGGAATCATCTGGGGAGTAGTTCCGCTGAAGGGATTCGTGGGAATAGCAGTGTAAGGTTTATTTCCTTTTCTGTCTCATGTACTTTCCCACATTTGGACTTGACTTGGTGCCTGTTTTAAACACTGGGCTGGCCAACCTGCCCCGCGTCTCGGAGCCAGCGTTGCATTCCAGACTGGTATTTGTCAGGAAATCCATACAAATCATAACATGTCTTCATCAGCCCCTTTCTCTCTCCTAAGCCCGATTAATGCTTTTTAAAAGTATTATTTATTTTTTTTATTTTATTGCTCTTGAAAGGGGGCAGGGGTAGAAGAAGGGAAGGAGAGGTTTAATTGACTTGTGAAGTGCCCTGTTCCCTGTGAATAGGGGCTGTGAGTCTGGTGGCCACTTGAGGAGTAAGACCCATAGAGGGGAAGGTGTGATAGCCCTTCTCTTTGAGTCAGGAGCCCTTCTCTGTTAGGAGACGAGGGGGGGCAGCTTCTCTTGGAAAAAGGAAAGGTTTCTTCAGAACAGCAAAGGCCGTGGGTGACAGGCAGGCAGAGTGTCCCCGTTGGCAGTGCTCCTGCAGCGTTCCCAGCTCCTTCGGCCTTGTTGAGGAGGGAAGGCAGTGCCTGGAAGGGTACCTACACATCCCATCGGATCCCCAGCAGGACACAGGATTCACATCACCTCCCAGCAGGTGTCTGAAGGCTGCAGTGAGCACTCTGAGTTAAGAAATGCAAATTGGTTTGGCCCTGGCACGTGTCTGAAAGCATCTGGAGGGACCCAAGAGGTGGGAAGATGCGGGGTCAGCTCTGGGGAGTCTCTGTTTGCAAATGTCTCTGCCTAGTCAAGGTCTCCTAGTCAAGCTCGCAACCTCATGGCTTTTCTTAGGGAAAATTGTCATCTTGTCCCTCTTCCTGAGTGTCTTGGCTGTGGCAGGAAACTGGAAGGAGTAGCAGAAAGTGTCTCTAAGAAAAAAAGCAAAAAAAAAAAGGTTTGAAATTTGAAACAGGAACCCAGGAGCCACATGCAAACAGTTAAATCTAAAGGGCTCCCAGTAACAGATGAGGAGTAGCTGAGGAGCATTGTTCTTAGTTAGTCATCCGTTAACCCACAAGGCACCTTCAGGCACCTAAGCCAATTCCTGTGCTAAATGTTAATAAGAAATGGAAGCGATTTGGTGTACAGTGGGAAAGCTAAAAGTTCCCAGAACTGTGTGTGTGGTGTCTTCGTGGTGTGCAGTCACCCAGCAGCTCGCAGCGTGCTGCCAGCCACTGAACTGGTGTGTGTGTCCTCCCCGATCGCCCTTCCTACGCGGCCTTCTTCCCAGGAAATGTTCCTGTCGCTTCCCAGGTTGCCCCAGCCCTAAGCTGGGGTGGTGTAAAGCCAGACGTGTCTAAGCACAACCAAGAGGTCATGGTTTTTTCTCTCTGTTTCAGCGTTACTGTTGGCACAGGCCAGAGAGCGCCGAGTTGTCTCAAGTGGAACCCCAGCGCCGTGGCTCTGAGGGTGCTATTGAGGCTTCTCTGGCTCTTTTCTCTGACTGCATTTGGTCAGGGGACACAAAGAGGGATCTAACACTGAGCAGGATCTAACAGCCCTCCCTCTGAGCAGCCTCCCGATCCAGACACAAGGAGACTGGGAGCAGGAGCGCTGCTGATCTGCAGAATGGCAACACCTGAAATACCTGCAGGGTTTGAGGATCTGCTGACACTTCCAGACTACTGTCTGTTGAGCCTGATGAGGAGTAGGGTGTGCCTTGTGAGCAGAACATCACCCGAACCTGGCCCACCACGGCAAGCTCACCTTGGTGCTCTTCTAAGCTGCCTGGGAAGCGTTACAGGAACAGCGTCCCTCCTCGGTTCCTCTGCTGCGGATGAAAGATGTTTCACTGCTGGTTGCTGTATGGCGTGTCGGGTACCTGCACCACCAAAATGATGTTTCTTAATCCCTTTCTTCCAGATTCTGCCTGATCAATGCTGGTGTTCTGTACCTCTACTTCAGCAGCTTCCAGCAGATAGATGAGGAGGAGTATGGTGGGACGTGGGAGCTGACAAAGGAAGGATTCATGACATCTTTTGCACTGTTTCTGGTAACGCCTCTTGCTTTCTTTACGTTGATTACTGAATTGTTGATACACTTTCTGAGGGAAAAGACCTGGAAGAAAAGCAGGTGAGGTGGTGCACTGGTAGGAGAGAGGTGTGTTAATGTCATCTAATAAGTGGAGTTGATTGGGAAAGAAAATCCCCAAATCTGGTGGCTACTGGCTGTGAAATACAGTATTAATGTCTGGTATTTCTCTGTAGGAAAGGATGTAGGAACAGGCAGCTCTACTTCTGCATCTACCACTTAACTTTCATGTCTCCCTGTCCTCTGTCCCAGATATCCCAGTGGAGTTTCACCTAGAGCGAGTTACACCCAAAACGGTGGTTTGGGTGTCTTTGGTTTTTCCCTTACTCCCCATGCTGTCCCCCAAGTCTTGATTGTGCACAGCACTTGATTCGGTGGTGGTTCCAAATCACTAGAGGGGCCATGGTGGGACTTCCATGTGGAGAGTCCTAGTCATCTCAGAAGACAAGCAATTTGAATGCCACCATCTGTGGTGTGTGGTGATCCTAACATCTCTGAGACCTTCTCAGAGCTGGAATTCACTCCCCAGTCCTCTATAGAGAGCAAGGCATGAGGCTTGTTTTCTGTGTCTGAACATTCTCCGGAGGCATCAAAATAACCTTGGCTTCCTCTCCTCTCTGCAGGTTGTTTGGATAATCTTCTATACTGCCATCCACTATGATTGACACAGTCTGCAGCTTTTGCCTGTTAAATCAGTCGTCAGTAAATCAAGAAGGTTTTAATAAATCATAGTCTTTAGTGGACTGGTGGGAAGGTGGGGGAAGTCAAACCAACCCCCTTCTGTACCGGTGGTCTGATTAGCCTGGAAGAGCCTCAACTCTTCTGCTGGAGAAGTCCGTCTCCGTTTTATATATCCGTTAATCGTTGGAACTATTAAAAAGCCATTGGAATTTTTGGAAGTGGTTCAAGACTGTTCAAATTTTGAACTTTCTGTGACTCTAGCCAGTAACTCTATCAAACTCCTGTGTGCTGAAGGTTGAATCTGTTAATTTAATGTATGTATGCCCTTCTGTTTGAAGTCTGTCATTAAATCCTGACTTGTCTTCCATTGCTGTCCTTTAGACAAACAGTTTTTAAAAAGCAGTTGTAGGCTACGTGGGAGAAAGGCACGGCAGCATCCAGGATCTGAGTTGAGGGCTGTCCCTAGCATGTTTTTGTAGTAATCGGATCTGATTTGATTAAACAGACTGTCTTGTTACCATTTCTAATATTTTTTGTCTTACTTGCAAATCAGTTGACGACCAGAATTTTTAAATGGTCTTTGCTGAATACAAATTTTTAAGCAACTTTACTAGCAAGAATTGTGATTCATTTGGTTATCGAAGGTTTAACTTGAGGTGTGTTCAGGAGGCTTAGAAACTCTGCTGTGTTCTGCTAGCCTGCCTACTGAGTTGCCAGCACATACCTCAGAGCTTAGTAGTCTTGAAGGACAGTTCTTCTGGAGATACCCTTTTAAATGTTAAGCATTTAAATTCTTTGATTTTTTTTTTAAGCTCTTGAATTCAACTGCTCCTCGTTAATAAATGCAGGAGACTAAGACACAATTGAGGCAGCTATTATCTTAAATGCAGAATTACTAACTTGCAAATCAAGCAAAGTACATAAGCCTCTGGTTTGGGAGGTGCTTTTTATGAGTTGGTCACTTCATAGCTGAGTTCCTCCCCAGTCATGCCCTTCTTGTGCATCAGTGGGGGGCACTCTCTGCTTTAAGATATTTTTAAGGACATATCTTTCAGAAATAGTACTTGGGAAACACGCACAGTCCTTGTTCTCGTCAGAGGACCTTACAGTCTTGTTGCAGTGTGGTCCTTGCTTTTTTAAACAACAGCTCAGGCACCCAAAGAGAGTCCTGACCTAAAGCTGCCTTATAGTGAGGAGCTGATAGTTCTAGTGTGCTCTTGCTGAGAGTCTGCATTGCTTCCTTGCTGCTGGAAGTTCAACGGCCCGCTTCTCACACACGAGTATGCAAAGCCAGGGATCTCAATCTCTAAGTGCTGAGCTGAGGCTCCACCTCCATCCTTACCAAGGAAAATGGTGTCTCTTCCTGGTGGAAAAAAACCACACCTGGCTATTTTAGGTCCTTGGGATGCCAGGGGAAGAGTGCAATAGCAGACGGTTCTGCTACTTGTGAGTTGCCAATTTAAGTGATCTCAAATAAAAACCTGTATTTGCTCCTCCCTATCCCAAAACTTGCTCAGTCTTTTAGTCTGATGCTTTCTTTTCCTTTTCTTTCAATTGAAAGCATTAATTTCCCCCAGGAATTGCATAGCCTGCTTGTTCTAGGTCACCCTTTCCTACTGGCGTTTGTTCCCATCTTCGCTGCTCACAGCCATCGGTAAAATCATTGTATACTTGAAATGCTCTAATAAATGTTGCCTGGATAATCCACTGTGCAGCCTCTGTATCCTCGGGTCTTTGAAGTTTTGCAAAATGGTGGGAGTGTGGGATTCCTTTAAGAATTTGATTTTTGGTAAATACCTAAGCCAGCAGCTCTTTGGGATTCTCGGGTTTCTTGTGCTGCAGGCTGGAGTCCTGCGCTTTTAGAAGGGGCCAGAAGCATTTGTAGTGGAAGTAGCAGCTAATGCTTAGATCTGTGCTTTAATGGGGGATTAAGCAGGTTAAGCCTCTACGTAATGTGTCCTGTCCCTCCAGCAGCTGTCCCTGTCTGGTGACATGCAGTCATGGCAGGGCTGTAGTGCCCGGGCCTGGTCCAGAACAGGGCTTCCAGTGTGGCTGTGAAACGTGCAGAGTGAAAGACTGCGGAGCTGGGGCGTCGCTTACAGAATCACAGAATGCTGTGGGGCTGGAAGGGACCTTTGGAGATCATCTAGTCCAACCCCCTGCCAGAGCAGAGTCCCACAGAACAGGTCCCACAGGAACGTGTCCAGGCAGGTTTGAATGTCTCCAGAGAAGGAGACCCCACCACCTCTCTGGGCAGCCTCTTCCAGGGCTCTGACACCCCCAAAATAAAGAAGTTCCTCCTCATGTTTAGATGGAGCTTCTTATGTTCAAGTTTGTGCCCATTCCCTCTTGTCCTGTCACTGGGCACCACTGAAAAAAGACTGGCCCCATCCTCCTGACACCCACCATTTCAGTATTTATAGGTGTTGATCAGATCCCCCCTCAGTCTTCTCCAGACTAAAAAGACCCAAGTCCCTCAGCCTTTCCTCATGAGAGAGATGTTCTAGTCCACTCATCATCTATGTAGCCCTCTGCTGTACCCTCTCCAGCAGTTCCCTGTCCTTCTTGAACTGGGGAGCCCAGAACTGGTCCCAGTGCTCCAGATGGGGCCTCCCCAGGGCAGAGCAGAGGGGCAGGATGACCTCCCTCCACCTGCTGGCCACACTCTTCTTGATGCCCCCAGGATGCCATTGGCCTTCTTGGCCACAAGGGCACATTGCTGGCTCATGGGCATCCTGGTGTCCACCAGGTCTTTTTCCTCAGAGCTGTTCTCCAGCAGGTCAGCCCCAACCTGTCCTGGTGCAGGGGGTTATTCCTCCCCAGACGCAGCACCCTACACTTGCCCTTGTTGAATTTCATCAGGTTCCTGCCCCTTGGCTTTATTCCTTCACTTGCATGCAGTCCCACCAGCTGAGTTCCTTGGTTTTTGCAGGTCTCAGCAGCTCTAGGGGCTGAAAACTGAGGCAGAACCTGAGTTGAGGAGGACCCTCTGTTGAGGAGGATCATGACCCCCTCGAGGTGGGGCCTCCCCAGTGCCCAGTACAGGTGGACCATCACCTCCCAAGCCCTACTCACCCATCTTGACTCTTGTCTCTGACAGTGGTAGCCTTAAAGCTACCACTTTGGGGTAGCCTTAAAGCAAGTGGTGCCTGTGGGGCTCAGGAGCCTCTGTCCCCTCTGTGGAGGTGGCATCAGCTCTGCATTTCCCAGCTTGATTTCCAAGCTTTTGAAGGCTGTGCTCAGAGTTGCTGGGATTCCACTGCCCGCAGCTGACAGAGCTGATTGGGTTTGGGTTGTCAGAAACACAGGAGTGGTAGAGGCTGGGTTGGTCTGGGGCAAAGCAGGGTCTCCAAAACCCAAGAAGTGGGACGTAGAGCTTTGTCTTCAAGCACTGCTAAGTCACAGGTACATCTGACATCTGTTTGCTGAGACCTTCTGGGACAGCAGTGCCCCTGCCCACGCTTCCCAAGGTGTTTCATTTCAAAGATGTCTGTTAATACCCTGCCAGGCAAAGGGGCAGAGGAGGATGCAGCGTGCACAGAGCTCCTGACCTTGCAGGAGCTGCTTTGGTGAGGAAGGAACCTTCAAATGCTGGGGATGGGAAGAGTGGAGAAATGTCTGAAAACGGAGCAGGCGGAGACTTGCTTGCAAAAGCCAAACTATCTGAATTAACATGAGTATTTAGTTAATAACTGGCAGTGCCCATTGTGCCCTCAGGCTGCTGGAGAGCACGAGTGAAACCTTGCCACTGCCACAGCAAAGGTTTACATCTGCCTG
>JAHREE010097667.1:0-11100 GCA_033628505.1 Tringa tobata | reverse complement strand
TTGGAAAAGACCCTTGGGATCATCGAGTCCAACCATCTACCCTACTCTGCAAAGTTCTCCCCTACACCATATCTTCCAACACCACATCTATACGACTCTTAAGCTCATCCAAGGATGGTGACTCAGCCACCTCCCTGGTGGACAGACTCTGAGTTTGTGACAGAGGCAGTGTCTGCAGGGCAGGAAGGGTATCAGGGACCAGACTGAAGATGTGTGGTTGACATCTACACGCTGCTTTCCCTTGTTTCCTGCTAAGGTGCTTTGTTGAGAGTTGGTATTTTTTTAAAAGCACGTAGCACAGTATCGGGTTGGAGTTCCCGTCTGCAGGGCTGCCCAGGAAAGCTGCCCCTGGCTCTCCTGCATCTCTCATCCCGCAGTGAGTGCCTGCCTGCTCCATGCGCTACCTGCCTTCTGATGATGGAGAAGTAGCAGGTGATTTTTAAAGGAGAGGAGGAGGAGAAAATCCTGGTGAAAGAACTGAGGTTGTGAAAACCTCAAAAAAAAGATTAAATCGTGTCTTGATAAGGCAAAAGACTGTAGAGGTCATGAAGTCCAACCTTCATGGATTTTATTTTTTTAGTAATTGCCAGAGGGCAGAATATACCCGTTGAAGTCAAGGGTTTAATTCTGAACTAATCTACACCAATTTTGTACTGATAGCATTACACTGATTGCAGGAGGGTTTGGGGTTTTTTTATTATTTGTTTATTAGCTTTGTATTAGAATAGCGTCCAGAGGTTTTAACCTGATATTGCTGAACATGCTTGTGCTATTTCTAGTCTAAATATTTAAGTTTAGAAATAGAAATACTTGCAAATGCAATATGAATAGAAAAATCTGGGTGTTCCATCTGAAAGGGAAATGTGGACTATGGAAAACAGGGTTGCCGTATTGAGTATATGAAAAAAGTAAAACTTGAGTCTCTTGAAAATGAAATAAATGCAAAAGAATAATATTGTATAAATGCTGTAAATAAGATATTCACTACTTTCGTGTTGGTCAACTTGGTACGACGCTACAAGAACACAGCATTTGGAAAAGCTTAGTAAATTTCCATTAAATGCAGTTATTATTTCAAAGTGACTTCAGATTGGCTGCTTTAAAATTACTAGTATGCTCTTTTTTTTCTGTATCTTAAGCATGATATAGTTTAGGCTGGTTATCAGATTCCCGTTATTCTCAGATGTCTCTGTTCACTTACTTCTGTGAGAGTAGTTGCTTGAACTTTTGCCTGCCTTGGGGCAGAAATCACCAGATTAGTTCTGTAATGCCAGGAACTGCTGTAGCGCTGAGGAGGTGCAGGGTAAGGGGATAGTGTGCAGTGTGAGGTTAGGCATCCCTTTTCACACTGACTGTTCTCTCCCTAGGAAACTGAGCAGGTAGTATTTTTTTATGATGGGGTTTTTTTTTGTCTTTTATGCATCCAGTGAGGCACTTTCAGCTTGTTAAGAGTCTGACAGAAGCTGCCCACATTGTCTTGACTTTGGGTGGAGACTGCTGGCATTTCAGTCCTTAGTCAGTTGCAAAGATGGTGGGAGGCAAAGCAGGAAACTGAGAGCAGTTAGTTACAAGTGGAAATTTGGGAAGGAGGCTCCCAAAGGTCTGCTTCCTTTAATGAAAAACACGATTGGTATAGAAGCATGGCATTTTTATAGCTTTTCTTTAAAGGACGGGTACCAATCCATACTTCTGTATAACTGCCCTTAAAGAAATGTTTTATCTTGTATGGACAGTATGTTTTCCAGGTCTCTACAAATGCAAGCAAATAGGGTCCTCCATTGGTTCCCTTTGCCCAGCTAAAGTAATGCTGAACTTTGCCTCAGAGCTGGGTGGTTTCAATCAGTATTAGAGAAAACAGAATTCCTGAAGTTCAAATTTGAGTTATGGCCAAGGCTTCGTATCCTTGTCCTATGAGGCAGGTCAGGTTTATTCCCTTTTTTAATATACATTATAAATGAACAGCAGAGAGATTGGCTGATCTTGCTTTTTGTGTAGTGTTGATGTAGCTGGTACTGGGCTTGCTAGCAAGGCTGGGGAACCTCTTGAAAAGAAAATCAAATCCTTGCAGTTGCATGTGAAATTAGGGTGCTAGTAATCTGTGCCAGAGTTGTAGGGAGACAAATTTAATACAGTATAATAATTCCTAAGTTTTACTATGTTGGCTGCTAGAACTAACCTGCATTGGAGAAACATTCTGTTAACCTTTGCTAAACTAGTTTAACTTGATTAATCTCAGATTACATGTTAGAATAGACTTTGCAAGGAAAGAACCAGCTCCTTTTATTTAAATGCTTTGCCTAGAACACTGAACTCGGGAGTAACGATAGAGTGGTGGTGAGGAAAGTACTTGAATAAAGCAAAAAAACCCTGCCTAATGCTTCACCTGATAAAGTTTCAAGAACATTTAAAGTCTTGTTGAGGAAAGGTAAATGACATTGCTAACTATAGATGCAGAGATCTGCAAGCTGGTGCCAGCTGTTGTCAATTAAGTTCTCGTATCACAGCAAAGCCAACTTGAGGTTCCTGCATTTGCAACACTGCTAATCTTGTAGACAGAATAGTCAATCCATGTCCAGATAACTGGAATAAACCTGCAAATCCTTTATCTTCTGAAGATGATAATGCATGCATCTAAGTAAATGGAATCAATGTCCAATAGGCAGACTTTGTTTTCGTCATCTTAATGTTGCTTACTGTTTTTTGCAGGTTGTCAAGAGAGAAGGCAGTGGGACAGAGTCTCCAATGATAGGTGATAAAGTGACCGTCCATTACACAGGATGGCTTCTTGATGGCACAAAATTTGACTCCAGTCTGGACAGGAGAGACAAATTTTCATTTGACTTGGGGAAAGGTAATATCTTCTGTTTGGTGTTGATCAGTTTTGATAATAGAGATGGGATTTCCTGGCATGTGTTGCTCCTTTGCATGTTAAAGTCGCTATTTAAACTTATTTTCAGAGCTTAAGGTTTATTCACTTAGAACGAGCCTATCAGAATGGCTTGAGATTTTTTTGAAGAGAAAACTGTTTAGCCCCTTGATGAGTCCTGCTGAAGGACCTCAGACAAAGCACTTCAGGGGAGAAAATTTGCCCTCAAGCATAGTAATAAAGGGTAGTTAAATAGAATATTCATCTTGTCGATGTTTTTCTTTGGCAGAAGACTCAAATTCAGGAATACTTAACTATGACCAGATACTGGTACAGGGTGCCACGGGGGCAGCTGTCAGCTGCAGCGGGATGAAACGTACTCACTCCCTTTTTCACTAAGTTCCCACATTAACTCAAATATGAATCTCAAAGCAGCGTATTTCTTCATTATCAAAAACCTTCATCTTTTTAAATGCAAATATCCAAACATCCCTGTTCCAGCAAATCTGAACTTGATCTGAGTTTTTTTTTCCCTGGCAGTTCCTTACCTGCTGCTTTTTTTTCTTTGGGAGAGAAATTCTGCAGTGAACTGAAACTTGAGATGATACGAAGCGTATCTATTAATACAAGACTAATAGGCTGCTTGATTGAGTTGAAAGCAGCAGCAAGTAGGAGAGCATAAGTAGGAGATAGGATTTTGTTACTTGAGGTTCCAGCTTGTGTTTACTTTTGGATTTAGAAGGAATACTACTTCTCCTGCTTTCCTCCCCCTTTCTGTTTCAAGTGCATGTAACTTTTAGTTACCACTCGTGCTGCTGCACTTTGCCAACTGATAAAGAGAGAAAGGGCTGTTTTCAAAATACGAGCAGGCAATCTCTCACCCGAAGACCTTCCTCTTCAAAGAGTTTATTGTTATTTCCTCGCACTTGAGATTGTGCCAAGCCCTGAAGCCCATGTCTGTGTTCAGATGACTTGTATCCTGTATAGGTGAGGAAGTAAGAGGAGGAAAAGAATCACTGCACCTAGAATGAAGAAATTTAGCTAAATTCTGCAGGTAACTTTATAATTTGATTAGGGTTAAAACTGAGGTACATAAATCAGAGTGAGCACAAGTTGTTCGGTATTTTCTGTTCTGTCTTAGTTTTTGTATACTAAAAGTGATGATGATCAGTTTCACAGCTGATTGTGTCTTTCATGTGTGCCTGACAACCATGTGGTTGAAATTTGACTTGCAGGAGAAGTCATCAAAGCATGGGACATTGCTGTGGCGACTATGAAGGTTGGTGAAATCTGTCGGATTACATGCAAACCAGAATACGCTTATGGCTCAGCTGGGAGCCCTCCAAAGATACCTCCCAATGCTACACTGATTTTTGAGGTAAGTGAGAGACGGTCACTAAAACTGTATGCTTGAAAAACAAACAAAAATCGTATTTCACTGTAGAAAACGTGTGATGTAATATCCTTCCAAAACCATAACGTTAGGTTTTTCTAAAGAGAAAAATATGGTCAATTAGTGTAGTGTGGGCAAAGCATAGAGTTCTAGTCTGACTGCTACTCATCTGCAGAAGCTCAGGTTCCCTTATTTTGGAGTCTTTAAAATATTTAAATGTTCTCCAGTGTTCATTGTTTTAACTTTACAGTTGTGGAATGATTCACTACAGAAGAGTGCAAGTTATGGAAGTGGGGTAGGGGAGGAAGACTGAGACTGACTGTCTCAGTGGTAGACTCTGAAGTAGTTGAAAATGGATCTTTAATCCTCTTTCCACTTCACGGTATTCAAAGTAATGACACTTACATTAAACATTATGAAGTTTTCAACAACAGAGTAACTAATATCCTCAGTAATATATTTTTTCATACTTTCTTAATTGTTTTTTTGCAACATTAACACAATCTTTTATGAGCTATTTGAGGGAGAAAAGAGATAATTACCCTATATAAACTGCTAGAATATAAAATGTATTTGAACAGCCCTGTAACCATGATCTGTTTTCTGTAGGACTGAGCATTTTAATAAGCCTTAAATCAGCATAAGAACAGATTGGATTCAGGTTGCTTGTTGATCACCAAAGTCTGTGGATCCAGGCTACATTGGTCAATCTTTCTGTCATAGAAAGTTGCATCCGCTTGGTCCCTGGGACAGATTTGGCACTCTTGAGATTAGTGTCTGGGTAATGCTAGTTTTTCAATTCATATGGACAGCTGGACTCCTTAGAGGTGAACTGGATGTCTTGGTAAGCATGGTGCCAATTAGCTTGTGTATTTCTTAACCTCCTCAGCAAAGGACAGAATTTGATACCTAGTGATCTTTAAGGTATCCCCCTCACAACCCATCCACCCCTACCAAAAGGGGATGGAAATAGGAGCTGTCTCTTGTGTATTATTTCAGTAGTGAGAGTGATTGCTTGCAATGCTGTCTGTGTTTTAATTTTTCCACAAAGCATGATACTGAAGCTGTTCCTGGAGCATGCTTTGACAAACAGTCTAAACAGTGTTTTGGGAGGATTTATTTTTATTGTTGCTGAAACAGTTCAATTTTTTGAAGAAATACTTTAAAATTAATTGCACCTAAGAGAAAGCAGATAGAGTCTATTTAACAGTAATTTTTAAAATTACTTTGTTCTGAAATACTTAATCAATGGAATGGACCCCTACATTGGGGGGCATAAGGGAAGTTTTTAAGTTCTGATGTTTGCTCTAAGATTGAATGTTTTATCTAATAGTCGAGAAAGGTAAAAACAGTTTGTGGAGTAGGGTCTGATTTTAATGGAAACAATAAGTATCTGTTAAGAAGGGTAAGTGAAACATAGTTGGATCTTGTATTTGTATTACGTTGGATAGTGTATTTGCATATTTTTTTCCATGAACTTGTGAGTAATAGTATTAAATATGTATTTTGTGCAGAAGGATTAAAAAAATACTGCTAGCAGGTATCCTAAGCCACTAAGGGATGAGAACTTACTCATTTTGAGTGCATGAGAATTAATGCCATTATTTCTGCAGTTCACTAATCTTGTAAAGCTGTTCTTAAACAGCATTTTTTAACATATAATTCTGAGGATGGTCAGGGCTGACTTATATTGGGTCAAACTACACAAGCTGGAATGCTGTGTGCTTTGCACAAATGCAGGTAGTAACAAGGCAGGATTGAAGGTGAGATAAAAACACAAACACATCTTTACGGTGTTCTGACTTGATGATTAAAAAGCAAACTCTAATTTTTTTCTCTACCCCTCTACCTTTTTCTGCTCGCTTCATTTTGGTTGAGGGAAAGGAAAAACAAAGTGTAGCAATTATTGAAGATGTTCAGCTTCTCTGCTTTTTGCTGACCATAAGTGGTGTCTCAAAGCTCAAGACCTTCTACCTTGGCAGCATAATAAAGCATTCTGAAGGGCTTAGCACTAGTACACAGGATGCTACACCCTTGTCCTGCAACAAGAGATAATACCTAACCTTTTGATAAATAAAAGCACTAACTGCAAGGTGGGATTTGTTTCATCAGAGTACTACCAAGTCTATCCGATACAAGCATTCGGGTGTTTCACTTCCCACTAGGTTTTTCTTTATGGTGCCAATCTGACCTCTTCATCTTGTAGGTACTGTTCAGATACAAGTAGTGTTTCACTCATGACCATTTATATCCCCTAATGCCTGCCTGAGCAGTAATGTTAGAGGTGAAAAAGGAGAAAGAAAGAAAAGAATGAAGCTGCCTATGATGGTTTTGTGCTTCCCAAAAAAACTGGAGTGCAGATAACTGGCTACAACAAATAAGCATTGCCAGGTGTGCCCTGAAATGAGGGGGTGGGGTGAAACTCTGATCAGAAAGTTTTCCTAAGTTTTATTAGGTAGGAGTGATTTCTGACTATATGACTTTCAGGTGCTTAAAATCTCTTTAAGTTTAGTCTTGCTATTCTGTAAAACGATGTCAGCATGGTTTCTTTGCAAGTGCCATCACCATACCAAAATTTTGTATTAGTTGCCTTAAAAAAGACCCTCTAAAACTTTTAGAAGATTTTTGTAGCTGTGTCACCACCATATCAGCATTTGGTTATGACCTGAAATAATGCGTGCTTTATGGTTTGAGTTTTGGGGGTTTTTTTCTTCCTCATGATTGCTTTTGCTGAGCAATATAAATAGATTGATTCTTCCATAGAATACTGTTGTTCAGGTAAAAACAAAACAAAAAAAAAAGGGGGGGGGGCAGGCAGAACCTGTATAGCCATCAGAGGGATGTTCTAGAGTGACTTAGCTTGTTTCAGGCAGACTGAATAGACAGACCAGAATATTGGTACCAGGTAACCATCAAAATACAAAGTGGAAGTATTCCTTGTGCTGGTGAATATTCAGTTCCTCTTCCATTCTGGGTATCGTAAGTCCAGTGCCATGAACCTCCATAGCATTAGCCCTGAACTTTTTTATTTTCTTTTAAAAGGTACTTAGTGTAAACAACACTGATTATGATGACTTACTCTTTTGTGCTGTTTTTGCTATTGTTTTACTCAAGAGCAAAAGATTTTTTTTTTCTTAATTTCATAGCAGCAACAACAAATTTCTTTTAGGACTAGACTATTTTTCTGTCTTGTAAAGGTAGTCCACTTCATACTATGATTTGCAATAGAGACTTGGGAGGGCATGCGAAGATTCAGGCTGGGTAGTTATCTCCTATATTAACACCAGCTCTTTAAAAAATTCTAAACAATTTATTCCAGCAACAAGTTTAGATTAGAGGTGGGCCAGATCATGGTTTTGTTGTTTTATCATTCTTTTGGAAATAATTTTTTTCTGAAATGGTACCATGATACACAATGAGAAGGCAAGACTAGAAGGGAAAATATAAAAAGTAAAAGAGAATGTTAACTCTGTTCAGGCATGCAAGGGAGAATCACACACAAGTTTAGAAACTACTGTCCTGTGGCACAAGAGTAAAGGATGAAGAAACAGGTGGGGAATAATTGGTCTGCAAAGATACTATATTCTTGAATTTGTTTTAATATTGCAGGACAAGCATTTGGAATCAGTTTGGGTTCTAATCCAAGCACTTAAAAGTTGATCTGGATTTGACTGTAGATGGGATTAAGGGTATAATCAGGACTTAAACTAAATATAAAAATGCAATTCTTTCCTTCTTGCATTACTTACAAGCCTCCTCGACTCTTGGCTGCAGTGACATTACTGGTGATTCTGCTTGACTGTAGAGTGAGAGGGTGTGAGAGCTGCCAATCAGTGTGGTAGCACTGCAAAGTGGCAGCTGACAGCAAATTTTTACTGTCTTAATGTGTTCAAAAGGTATTTTTCCCTCATATTAAACAAATTTTATGGTTTCAGAAAACCCATAACAATCTATTGTCATTTAGACAATTATTTTATCACCTGATGACCCCTCCCCACCCAGAAAGGGGACTCGGGGAACACAAACACAAGGGTTGAAATAGAAATAGATATAATGGACTAAGACTAAATAATTACCAGTAATACTAAAGAACCAGTATTAATCCCGATACTGATATAAGATACAGGAATTATACTCAGCCAATGGTGTCAGCAGGAAGCTGTGCACTCCCAGCAGGGACAGCAAATGGCGGACACTGCCAGCGCAATGGCTTCAGGAGGAAGGGAAGGCCTCAGGGCTCCGGCACCGGGGCAAGGAGTTGTCTGGACCCGCTGCCATCAAGGGAGAGAGAGCTACGCAGCAAACTTTTCTAATTTATATTGAATGTGACGTTCATGGTATGAAATAATCCTGTTGGCCAGCCTGGGTCAAATGCCCAGGCCTTGCTCCTCCTTGTCCCTGCACCTGGCAAGGCTGGAAAACACCAAGACCTTGAATCCCACAGGGCCTGGCTAGCTATAAAGTAAATATTTTCACAAATTCAGATGTTGGAGTCTTTTAAAAGTGCAATTTTCCCCAGCATTAGAAGAGAAGTTAGTCCTGTGTCTCTCAACCCAGGACAACAAACAAAACCTCAAGCCCAGAAACTACTATCCATTCTTCTGCCTGCAGACATTAGCAAAAATACTGTTAAAGAAGCCAATAGTATTTTTTCTTCTTTTTTGCAGTAGTTCTTAAGCTTTGTTCAGAAGCCACGTTCACAGTCCTTTCAATTAAAGGATCTAATTTGTAGTATTGGGAGACCAAGATTGCTGCAGGGAAAAAACAACCCAAAAAAAACCAGGAAAAAACCCATAAAGGTCTGAATATAATCTGAAACTTTTCAGTAGGTTTCCATCCAGTATCTATTGAATATGGCATTTTCATAGCCTTAGCTATGTAATATCTTACAGGACATTAACTAGCATAGTGGCTTCCTGAACAGCTATAGATGCAGATATTTCTGGAGAACAGGTTCTGTGAGTTACTGAGTTGATGTAACTGGCTGAAATTGAAAACTGGCTGAAAGACAGAGCTCAGAGGTCATGATTAGGGGCACAGAATCCAGCTGGAAGTCTGTAACAAGTGGTGTTCCCCAGGGATCAGTACTGGGTCCAGTCCTCTTCAATATATTCATCAGTGACCTGGATGAAGGGATGGAATGTACCCTCAGCAAGTTTGCTGATGATACAAAACTGGGAGGAGTGGCTGACACCCCAGAAAGCTGTGCCACCATACAGTGAGACCTGGACAGGCTGGGGAGTTGGGCAGAGAGAAACCTGATGAACTTCAACAAGGGCAAGTGTAGGGTGCTGCACCTGGGGAGGAACAACCCCCTGCACCAGTACAGGTTGGGGGTGACCTGCTGGAGAGCAGCTGGGAGTTCAGGAAAGACCTGGGAGTCCTGGTGGACAACAGGATGACCATGAGCCAGCAATGTGCCCTTGTGGCCAAGAAGGCCAATGGCATCCTGGGGTGCATCAAGGAGAGTGTGGCCAGCAGGTCGAGGGAGGTTCTTCTTCTTCCCCTCTACTCTGCCCTGGTGAGACCCCATCTGGAGTACTGTGTCCAGTTCTGGGCTCCCCAGTTCAAGCAGGACAGGGAACTGTTGGAGAGGGTATAGCAGAGGGCTACAAAGATGATGAGGGGCCTGGAGCATCTCTCTTATGAGGAGAGGCTGAGGAACTTGCGTCTTTTTAGTCTGGAGAAGAGAAGACTGAGGGGGGATCTGATCAGTGCTTATAAATATTTAAAGGGAGGGTGTCAGGAGGACAGGGCTGGTCTTTTTTCAGTGGTGCCCAGGGACAGGACAAGAGGAAACGGGCACAAAGTCGAATATAAGAAGTTCCACCTAAACATGAGGAGGAACTTCTTTACTGTAGTGGTGGCAGAGCCCTGGAATAGGCTGCCCAGGGAGGTGGTGGAGGCTCCTTCTCTGGAGACATTGAAAACCCTCCTGGATGCCGTCCTGTGCAACCTGCTCTGGGTGGACCTGCTTTAGCGGGGGGGTTGGACTAGATGATCTCCAGAGGTCCCTTCCAACACCATATGATTCAGAGTTTAATTCGTTAGAAGAGGCCTAGCTGGAAAAGTAAAATTACTGAACAGAAAATTAGTTCTGTTTTACCTCAAACCAGGACAGATGTGATGAGAATAAATGCAAGGCTTTTCTTCCCTCCACAGATAGAACTTTTTGAGTTCAAGGGCGAGGACCTCACTGATGATGAAGATGGAGGCATCATCCGAAGAATCCGTAAAAAAGGGGAGGGCTACTCCAAGCCCAATGAAGGTGCAGTTGTAGAGAGTAAGTACGTTACACAAATAGTAAATGGGTTTACCATGTGGGAGGGCAGAACCTTTTTCCCAGTCTACAACCCCTTGCCCTGAGGGAGAGGAATACGTGTCTTCTCTTTCCTTTACCAGGTAACTTAACAATGTGGAGTAAGCTTTCATTCTCTATTTCTAGCAAGCTTTACATTTTCCAGCCGCAGCTGTGTTCTCCAGAGATACTGAATCTGATAAAGTGGTTATCTGATCAAATAAGTTAGATGAGTCTAGTAAATTATTTCCATTTGCTGAGGAACAAGAGCAGAAGTAGTTCTGGTACTTGTTGGAGTGAAAAAAAATTACAGATGAACAAAAAAAAAAAGTTGTTAATAAATACTTAAGTTTAGCAGCAGCAGTTCTATTTGCTGTTAAAAGAGAAAAGAGGCTGTTTAGGAGGACACTTTGATACTCCTTTTGTTACCTGTGCTACCTGCATCTTGCCATACGTGGATATCTTCTGATTTTTCTCTTGGTTGTTCTGTGTTTTTGTTACCAGTCCAGTTTGAAGGCAAATATGGAGATCGTGTTTTTGACA
>JAHREE010097517.1:0-10844 GCA_033628505.1 Tringa tobata | reverse complement strand
GGGCCATGCGGGTGTGCGCCGCATGCGGAGATCGCGCTGCAGGGCGCTGCTAGGAGCCGAGCCCGACCGGCCCGGCCTCCCCCTTCACCGCCTGCTGCCGCCCGCATGGCAGCGCCGCGGGAGTGACCGCCCCGGAGAAGGTCTGCGTCCCCGCGGCACGGCCGGGCGGCTCTCGGGGTCCCCCAGCCCGCGGGGCCGTTCCTGAGGTGAGGTGAGGCGGGCGGCGGAGGGGCCGCGGGGGTGGGGGCGGCATCGGTACCGGCTCCCCCGCCTCTCCCTCCCCGCGCTTTCCGTCGCGCTTGCCTTCCCTTTCTTTTTTTTTATTTTTATATTTCCCCCCCTTCTTTTTTCTTCTTTTCTGCCTTCAAAACGGCCTAGATTGGCACTGCTGCCGGCGTGCCCCGCGGCACCCCGGAGGCTGGGCAGAGCCGCCGGTGGGACCCCCAGGAGCGGCTGCGGCCCGCCCGGGGGTGCGCACCCCCGCAGGAGGTGGCCGCCGGTGCGGGGGGCGAGCGGCGGCGGGGGCCAGCCCCGGCTGCGGGTCCGGGAGCAGAAGACGTGCTACTGGGAAAGGCGGCTGGGAAAAAGCGAGCCCCCTTCCGAGAATGGTGGTATTGAATCCATGTGGGGACCGCCGGCTGCGCGTCTTTTGTATGGGGTCAACTGTTGTTGGTGTTGCACCACACGCAGATTAAAGGGGCCTAAACCAGTCAACAGAACACATCTTCAGGACAAAAACAGCCCTCGCCAGAGAATCATCTGTGTTTTTTCGAGGCACGTCTCCTCCCTTCCCCCAGCTCCCCAGTACGTGGCAATACCGACTCCTGCTCCTTGAAGCCTGGCACAGCAGCTCCTCTGTCTTGCAACCTCCATTTCCCCCCCGTCCCCGTTACGAGGGCTGTCACTGCTCTTCAACAAACACAAATTCAGGCACCGAAAGCTTGTGACTTGCCCAGCATCCTTTACGGAAGCTGGTCTGTGGTTAGTGGGGGGATGCGGGCTGTGCATTTGCAGCGTGCCAGCCGCCCCTGGCATTTTCTCCCCTGGACTCTCCCAGTGTGTAAGAGCCATGAGGTAGGTTACTCAGACTTGAAAATGGAGGACGGTAGTGGTAACCAGCCTGTTGTTTGGTGGAGTAAGTCTCAGCAATATTTCCTGTAATGGTGGTGCTGAAAGTGATGTTTTGCTCAGCTTAGCTGCTGGTGCAGAGAAGGAAACATCTTCAGTACTAGCTTTGGGGTACCTGCTACTCATAAGCATTGCCAGTTACGTCAGTTATAGCTTTTTTTTTTATTATTCTTTTTTAAAGTGTAGAGAAGTATTTTGTTCTTTTCAGCATTATGTCTGTCAGCTCTGCTAGGAAAGGATTGTCTTTGCTGCCTTTAAAACTGAAGGTGGCTATGCCCCTTGTTTGGGAAAGAGTGTTTTAGGATGTGAGAAATTTGCAGGAACAACAGTAAGGTTTTGATCTCGCAGCTCTGAGCTATCAAAAAAGCTCTCTTGTCCCAGATAGTGTAGCTAAGTCCCTTTCTTTGTGTCTTTCTCCCCCCTGCCTTTTTTTTTTTTTTTCTCCCCCTCTCCTTTTCCTGTTGGCAGAGGAAATCTCTTTTCATCAAACTTAGGATAAGGGTTGGTAGTATGGAAGGTTAGTGCTTGCTCTTGATTGCCATCTTAAATTAATTCACCAAGCCTTGCTCAAAGGCCAGGATCCTATTCATTCTTTGTGATTTAAAAATCCCCTATAAACCTTTTATTGTTGGTTGAAACTGATTTATGAGGTCCTGACCTAGGAATATGCTACTGTGGCTATATTTTCTGTGCTGTACACTATTTTCTCCTGTTTCTGAGCAAGCATTGCCTTTATAGTAAATTCATTTAGTCTTTCTCCTGTATCTTGCTTAGTGTGAAAAACACTTGTCTGTTTTGTCTGCTGTATCTGTTTTTCTTGCACATAACAAGCAAAGAATATTTAAATAGATACTGTTATTTGCAATCGTGATTACTTTGATAAAGATACAAAGTTTACAAAGGCTACCTGAGGTAACGTGGGGAAGGGAGCAGCATTAAGCAGTAATTTATTTTGTAAGATCCAGATATGCACAATAGATAACCCTACCAGTCCAGACATCCCCGGGGGGATCGTAATCTGTCCAGCGTGTTCAGACCTGGAGGAGGAATTCTAAAGCAGCAGCACTGGCAACAGAGAAAGTTTGCACGCCACCGTCATAGGAAGGTAATTATTAATAGGAACAAGCCTGTATAGTAACAATGCAAAGAGAGTGAAAGCATTTAGTTGCTTGCTGTGGAAAAAATACCTAGTGTACGTTGCACTAGCCCATAGCTGCACACGTGAAATAAAGTTCTTGCGTTCCAGTTCTTTCTTAGCCCTGTGTTCTGTCGCCTCCGACCAGCCTCTTTCTCTTCTGTAGCAGTAGGTAGGTGGTGGTATGGAGATATCTCAACTGTACATCCTGTGTACGGACAGCTTTCTTGACTGCGTGCCTGGAAATGGAGAAAAAAGCTAATGCTGTTGGTGATATGCTTGCAATAGGTCCTGCTAGTGGCAGGAGGATAAGAAAATAAAGGCTGGCAGAGAGAAGGGTACGTACTTCCCTGTGGTCGAAAGCACTTGCGACCATGTGTGTTGTGGTTTGGTGCAATTTTATAAGTGACTGTAGTGAAACTTCCCACCTTGAAGTTAGTTCTTTTAGTTTCTCTGGGTCTTCCCGTCCTTTCTGGGCGATGAGGTCCTGTTCAAAGTCTGTTGAAGCCAGTGGGAATTAAGTGGATTTTGAATCAGGTCCTGTACCACTGGCTGAGTTTCTTTTCCTCCTCGTGTTTTCTGATGGCACCGGCTGCTGTGTCAGTTCCTCCTTTTGCTGCGTACCGGTGGGCTGGCTTGGGATGTCTTGCAGGCAGGTGCTGGCTCAGCCCAGGGTCTCCCTTTACTTTCTCCTGCACCTCCGAGAGCTAGAGGGGAATTGTGATACAGGTACACGGGCACCGTGGTCGCTGAGGATCAGTTAGTGTCCTGAGCCTTAAAGCATTTAATCAGTGTGGGGCTGGTGAGGGATGCTTTCCTGGGAAATAGTTTGATTCACAAATGATGTCATGGGGGGAAGCCATTAAACGAGTTTCTCAACTGGGTGCAAACAAAAGGACATTTCAGAGTTGCTGTTTTACCAAATAAGGAACCCCGAACTGATTTTAGTTCATTTTCAGAAAAGCAACCTGTATCTACCAATTCATTCACTAAATTGCGTTAGATCCTTAAATACTAATAAAACACAGCAGTATTTACATTATAATCAAATGTTACTATATAAGGTGGAAAGAACAGAACATGTTATTTCAGTTTCTGCTGTCTGAATTTCTCCATTTCTTGCTATTATTGAAACTAGACTACACACTTCTCCTTTTGTTTCAGAGTCCTTTTTTCCTTTCTTTCTGTTTTATTTTATTTATTTGTTGTCTCTTGGTGGCGGGAAGATTATATCCTACCAAGAAAGCAAAAGCTACTGATGTACTAAGAAAAAAGGAAACAATTTTACTCAGAAACCTTACATTTAGATAAAGCCTTGTCTGTGCTCTTGCATAACTGACATTTTAAACATATTTTTTTTTTAACAACAAGCAGTGAAAAGTCTGTGGACTTCACCATGCAAAGACTTGTGCACATGACTAATTTTCCACACATGTATAGTCTCATGAGCATGCACGCATGCGTAAGGCGCTCTGGGGGTCACAGTAAAGGTGCTTGGTCTTGAAAGTGTTTATTCTTGGCTGTAGTGTTGAGGTGCTGTGGGCCTACATTTGTAAGTATTTTCCAGACAAGGGCTGAAATGTGGAGAAGGATGTTTGTGAAATGCAGTTGTCTAGCTGCTACCAGCATTGTATTTGTAAAAGTGATTGTAACTGGTGTTTTAAAGCTATTCTGTTCCTTTTACCTTGAGAACAATTTGAGCTATGTTTTATCAAAGTTTGACTTGCTTGTGTTGGGGATGGGTTTGGCTCAAGATCTTTTGATGTAAGCAAATTGAGTGCAATTTTCTTTTAACCATGTAACAAAGAATAGGTACTGATTGCTTGCCAAATAATTTTTTCCCTCAGAGATTCCAAACAAATTTAGGAAAGAACAAAGCCAGTATTTCTAGTGTTTAACTTCTTGAGAATCATCTTGGGTTTTGGCATGTTAAAAAGGAACGTGCGTCACAAGTCAAGTTGGCACTTTCTAATACCATCAGTAATACTAATTTCCACATCATTAATTTTAACTGACACTGCTTCAATCTTTCTCTCACCACAAGTTTCTTTAATTAAAGGAATCAAAGCTCTTTTTGCTTATTTCTGTATTCTCTTCAGCTATATTCTTCCAGTCTTGCAAGACCAGGTTCCCGTCCCCCTTTGGGAAATGGATAGGAAGAGAAACTCAAAGACCTTCATGTAGCAGCTGCCAGAGTGCTCAGGGAGATAACCCTGGAAGGAGGAAGCTTGTTTTCTTGGAATCAAGCCAGCGAAATGCCACTTTTGCCCAAGACTTAGAGGCAAGCAGTAGTATGAGAAGAGTATAGCTGCACCAAGTACCTGTTTGTTGGTACTGTTGTATAAGATACGCCTTACCTTTTCTTCTTCTTCCTCTTCGTGTATAAGTCAGGATATGAAAACACGTTATTCATGTTGTTTCAAAACTGTTGCTACCCATAATTTTCCTTCTTTCCACTTGAGCTCTTTCCTCAGAAGTGATTTGTTCTAAGACTGAAGTAGTTGTGATATTCAAGACTTCAGAAACAATCATAGTATAAAATACAGCCACCCTTAGGGGAGGAGGGAAGTTATTTATTGCTCAGATTTTTTCTTTTCAGAGACTCTTTTCTTGGTGAAGGTAACTGATGAAGAAGCAGAAAAAATAACCAGGCTGAAAGCATGTGGCAGCCAGCAGTGGGTGAGGACAGCAATCACCTTTATTCACCATTGTCCTGCATTTTGTACTGTACGATCAATGGAAAAAAAAAATGGTCCAGTTCTTGTCTTCTTGTTACTGTTAAAGAACCCTTTCTGTATATAGTCTTTTTGTTAAAAGGCATTTTGAGTATTCTGTCTTATGAAGGTCTCCTTTGAAGACCAGGAAAATGCAGTGGAAGACTTCTCAGACCCGAGGGGTGGGCATAACAGATAATTAAATGCTGATGTTACCTTTTCCTCTCTCTTCAAACTGCTGTGCATTTAAATTTGAAAAAAAAAAAAAAATTGCACAGTTCCCAAACTATGGGAAAATCCCTCTCTATGCACTTGCTCAGGATTTATCTGTCTGAGTCACATCTCCTGATGATTTCCCCTGTATGTCGAGGCCACGGGTGGGGCTGCTTAGAAGCAAGTGTCTGTTGCTGGTTTAGATGTCTTATCTGTGACTGTCACACCGAGCCGGTAAATACAATGAGACCCACAGCAAACAGTGTCCTGGAGCATCTGCTGGAGATCGGTGATGCTCTAGATGGACCCTTCCCTAGATTCATTACACAAAGATACACACAGAAAGGAAAAAAAACAAACACGAAGGCTCTTCATAGCCCTTGCAGTAAAGCAGGCTCCTACCTGCCCCTGTGCAACCTAATGGCTACAAAACCACAGCCAAGATGCAGGGCTTTGTTTTTTCTCCCTTGGACTTCATTCTTTACAAGTCAGCACTGAGATAAGTTTCTCTATAAAGGTTTTCCTGATTGCCCTTGGGTTCTGCAGAAGCCAAGGCTGCCGCACCTCTGGTGTTTTCAAGTCTGGCCAATGCCACAGATACCAACATGCCCGCTGAAAGCAGTGTTGTTTCTGTGAGTGGACTTTGAAGAAGTTTATTCTTGCTGCAATGATTTTTCCAACTTGGGATCATAGCTGTAAGGACAAAACAAGTGCATAGGATGTGTGTATGAATATGACATCTGAATATCTGTCTGTTCTTAAGCCATCGCAGGATAGGAAGGAAAGAAAACTTATGCACTTTCAGCTGGTGTGAGAATTTTTATAAAGAACACCCATGCCTGGAATATCCCTGGTGCAGGCTTGCTGAAGCTGTTTGTGCTAGAGATGGAGGCAGTTCTATAATCTTACAGTACCTTAAAGTGAAAAGAAAAGCTGGTAACCACAGGGAGATCTTTCATATACCTCGATGTGTGCACATACAAAGTTGATTTTGTCATATTTTGTCAACAAAAATATAGTTTGTCTGTCTCAAATACACTGATTAAAGAACCAAGCCTATACAACACTGATTAGCTAATCATTGAAAATAACCTTTCAGTTCAACAGCTTCCTCTGTGAATATTAATATTTTATACAGAAGTATTATGTAATAGACATTTTGTCACTTTTGCAGTCCTGCACAGAGGAACACGTTGGTAAGTTGATGTCATTTGGGTTGTTCAGTATAAATTTGTCCACTAAACCAATGCAAATGTCAATGAATGATTAAAAAAGAGTTTATCTTGCATATTTGTATATAGTCGTTCATATACAGATTGTGGAAAGGGAGGATAGGAATTATTTTGTACTCTCTCAGCATTAAAACTTGAGTGAGAAATATGAAAGGTAGTGCACTAGCTTGCTTTGTTTTCAAGCACCGCTATGGTTACAAACACTTTCCACATGCATTAGCAATTGCCTTCATCAGAGATGCACGGAGGAACCAGACTTCACGCTTAATCTGACTGGTGTTTAAAAATACAAACTGAGAAGTCTACATACAGGGTTTCTCTCAATGGCTGCCATCCAGAAATTTCATGTACTTGCTTTCTGTCTAATTCAATTAAGAAATAAAGCCTAAACTACCTAGCTTAGAAGAGGAACCGACGGAAGGGAAATGAAACTTTTCATGCATTTGAGTGTGTTTTTTTTTTTTAAAGTAACATTTGCTGTTTTATAACCCATACTAAATTTCTTCACTGTTTTACCTCATTAGCATTGTTAGCAGATAGAAAGGGAAGACTGGCTTGATAATTGTGCTCCTCTCCTTTCCTATCTCTCTGACCAGAAATCTGTTGGCTCTTGAAACAACAAGGAATGCAGATACACAAATGTGCGTTGGTGCTGCAGAAATTGACTTTGGTCAGTGCTAGTGCCCCGATGGAAAGCGTGTAGGGAAGTGGCTAACATGAGACTAATGGGAGAAGAGTTGTTCTTGGAAAAAGAGTGGACTGAGAATGAGACAGAATTGTACTAATAATAAATCAGGAAAATGAAAAATGCGGTGGTTTGGACAAGACTCTATTTCCAGTGGTTAAAATTTGTGGTTACGCTTTGTTTATTTTTAGTGTAATTTGATTTAGGTTGTACCTAGATTGAAAGGTGAATTTAAGAGCGTCCTTATTAGCATCAATCAGTATAACCAAAATAGATTTTAAACAAATAAACTGCTAGGGCCAGAGTTACAGGAGAACAAAAATATTAAAGCATGTAATAAAGCCAGAAAATAAAAACATGAGAGGCATGCGAAAATGCAAAAGAAAATAGTAACAGTGTGGCAAAGGAAAGGAGATAACAAAATTGTTGAAGTAAGTGTGAGTAAATATAAAAGAAAATCTTAAAGTGTGAAGTTGTATGTACTGTTCTGCGTGTGGAAAGTGTACAAATTCTGTTTGTTTGAGGGAGTCTCATCTCCAGAAACAGGACTTTCATGCTCACAGCTGAATTGCCAAATTCTCCCAGTTTGCAATCAGCTTGAAAACATACTGCGAAGTAATGCAGACCCCTGCGTGGACATAGGTATTCATTACAGCAAGCTTAACAGGCAGCTGTAAACTTACAGGGTGAATTGGTATAAGCCTGGTTTTGACTGAATAGTTTTGCACCTGCCAAATTTGTGTTGTAAAATCGCAGTCTGCCCATGTGCCGAGTGGCGCAGAGCAGCCAGTTCACAACCAGTATGCAACTGGTTGGGGCGAGAAGCACAGAGTGCTGCTCCTCTGCTGGTTTTTTTTGTGAATGAAGAGAGGATGGTGGCCCTCCACGCTCTGATAGCTGCTGCTTTTTGTCACCCTAGCCGTGTTAAGCCTTCTCCAGTGTCCAATTATTTACCTGCTTTCTGCCTGAACTTGTAGGATCTTAGATCTGGCTTGCTATCTGCTAAAGAATGAAATACCAGAGGTACCAGCAGCAGCCCCCTTTCTTATTGCCTGTGGATCAAACAATGCATTATCTATAGAACTGGGAAAATTTGCCTGCTTGCCCAGCAAGGTTTGATTTGTTAATGTCTCGGTTATATTCCTGCCTTCTGCAACAGACGAAAGGAAGCAGGGAGAAGTTTGTGCACAGCCCCTTGCTCATGGAGAGGGGAAGAGGAGGCAGCTGTGGAGAGAAGGAAAGAATTACAGGGAGCTCCCGAAATAAAGGGGGTGTTTGGTGGCATGTGAAAAGCTGCAGCAAGGCCCTAGTATGGACAATGAACTCAGTAGGGAGTGGCAGTGGGATCCTGTAGGCTCCCGTGGAGTGAGAGCAATTGCTAAGGTGCTTTCCAAAGGGAGTGTGGTCTCAAAACCAGCTGGAGCAAATTTGAGCTCAGACTGCTGTTGAAAGGGAGAGTCCTGTGCTGCTCATCCCCTCTGCCTTGGCTGGGCAGGACACTTCGCCCAGGCACACACCATGGAAGGGTGGGAGTGTGTCTGGGGGCGACCACTCTTAAACAGCAGGGTGGTCACAAATCAGCTCAAGCTGATTGCGAAACCTCACTCAGGGATAGCAACAAAATCTTGGTATTTATCTGGTTAGGTTACATGCTGCTTTTGACAATACTTCTACAGTAGGTTTCTGTGCTGGGGTTTTTCTTCTCTCTTGATGGCATGACACTTTTCCCGTGTGGTGGTTTGTTGTTTTTCTTATGCAGCAACAAGGGAGGAAGATGGCATTTTAACCAAAGTGTTTGTTAAATGTCTGCTGTTGCCTGGGTACTTGAAGATACATGTAGGACTGAGAATTATTCAGTTTTGCTGAAATTAAACATCTAATGACTGGAAGTACTTTACTTACTTTATTAGCTGAGCTAGTTTTATTTTCCCCAAGTTCTCTGCTTCCCCAAAATACTGTGATTTTTCTCCTTCCTTTACCAAATTCACAATAATTTGCTCTGTAAGTGCATCGTCTGATTTTTTTCACTCTGTTAGCAGTGACTGTTTCCCTGTTAAACACAACGCCCATTAAGTGTAACAGAAGCAGCATTTTCCTTGGTGGAAAGGATGTTTGATCAAGTGACTGTACAAATGAAGGCAGCCACATGTAGGCTACAGTATATAGGACGTGGCATTTGGAGGTTGCACGTGTTATGCCTGAAGTGCCAAGTGCCTGGCTGTGATTTAGATAAAACTGGCACCGGATGATGCCAACGCCCCAGTGTAAATGGGGTGTAAGTCTTTCCCTATGCTGAAGGGGCCTGAAAAAAAGAGAAGGATTAAAGGGAATGAGTGCCAGAGGGGACTAGGTTATAAGAGAAATAGTACATGTGCTCCTTATTTAATCTCCTTTGTGCCCACTGTCCCACATACTGACTCTATAACAGAGTGGGTGTGTAATCTTGTGTCAGAGCAGATGTTTCTGTAAGTAAGATCTTGCTTTGTTTTAATAAATGGAGTTTGTCACTTCAGAAACAGGGGGAGGAGATAACGGAAGAAGCATAAAGAGAGAATTGTTCAAATAGGATTTGGAACAAAATCCAGGAGGATTTCTGTGGCAAGAACTGCAGGGAATATGCCTTCACTGGTCTTGGCTCTGCCCAAGCATTTACTTATGCACTGATAGGATTTATATGAAAATTTCTGCTATAGTATCTTTTTAAAAGAACAAAACCAAAACAAAATCAAAATATTATGAGTGTGTTTTTTTTCATTTGTTTCCTTCCACCTCTCCTCCAAGTATGTTCCAACTCCTGTGCTCAGTCTGTCTTGGGAAGGGGAGGGTGGTGGTGATGGACCTCAGCAGTCTTTCAGATTATGATGGAGCTCTTGAAGACAAGCTGTTCTTCCATGCCCTACCAAGTGTGGTGTTGGTGATGCTGTTCAGCTTCTCATGACACCTTTCCTTAAAGACTGACGCATTTTCAAAAAACGTATTTCTCCTAACTTGGAGGTGGGAACTTCTTTTTGCCTTCTCTTTTCAGAAACTGTTTGTTGCCTTTGGGGTGGCTGCCGAGGAGGAGTTGGAGGGCACAGCGAGCTCTGCTTAGGCCTGTCTTCGTGGGGCTCTGTGAGAAAAGGTTACAGAAACAGCCAAGGTGAATGGTCCTGTAACTACAAGATTGTTTTCTGTCAGAGCTCAAGTACGATCCAAAGGTCTGTTCTGAAACTTGCTTGCAATAGACCTTTGTGAAGTATCTAGTCTGAGCATTGTTTCTCCTGTGTATTTAAAAAACAGCAGTCTCTGAAAACTCCAGTTCCAGTGATCTATGCTGCAAAAAGGGACTTAGTTCTCCCAAGACCACTTGGCGACCCACATCCCTTTGAAGGAGGAAAAAGAAAGCCCCTGTAATTTCTGTACTTCTCTAAGATGTGCGTTTTATTTGCGCATTTGGCAGTGCCTTCCCCATGTCCTTATCCTGTGTCTCTCCCTCTAAGAAGAAACCTGGAACAGCAGGTTCCATCTGACCTTTAAAATGCTCTCAGTGGAAAGCACGACACAGGACTTGTTCCTGTGGGCTTTTGAGTGCCAGCAGGTGCCAACCCTGAAAAGGCCTCGGCAAATAAATTAAGAGGGAAGTTTGTGTGGGGGTTGGTTTGCGGGGCTTTTTGCTGCGTTTTGGGAGCAGCTGAGGTGGGTGAGTGCACGGTGCTTGACGCTGGGCACAGACCCTTCTGTCAGAGCAGCTCTCTGCC
>JAHREE010097381.1:0-13652 GCA_033628505.1 Tringa tobata | reverse complement strand
CACTTTGTACTGGTGAGGTCTAACTTACCTAAGGCAGATGAAGTTGGAGAAATGTTCCATATTGCCAAGCGTAATAAATATTTTTCCACACACTGTGAATGTACCTGGGCATTTTGAGAGGCTTCTGAAAGTCTCAGGAAGAAGCACCAGTAATAGATCATGAAAGAGGTGGAGTTTGAAAAGGCAGGAAGGTCTTTGGGCTTGAGTGCCACTGTTATGGTTGCCGGTGTTTTCCAGTCCTGTGGTGTTGCGTTGCTCTGTGTTGCTGTTGGTGCTGGTCTGGATTTGTCACATCTTTCCTTTGAAAGAACATGGACCTGTACTATAAAAATATTGATGGATAAAAACTTGTCATAACATAATGACATTATCTAACATAATAGCTATGTATTATTAGTTGAATAGAATGTATATTTGGCTTTGTAAAATCTAATGAAAAGACACTTTGCTGAGTTTGGATTAATTTCTACTGTGTAGTAATCCAAGTGATTAGAAGCAATATTAGGAGGGAAACAACTCTTCCTTTAATCTATGATGTTCCCTGAAAGGGAAAACAACCATTATTCAGTATTATTTTATGTATTCTTATGGACTGTTCTTATGTACTTTGAGGTGCTGCATTGCTCACTTCAGGCTGTAGTTTGATACCATCTTTACCTGTTTTATTGGCCTTTGTAATGATTTATATTTAAAGTTAGTTGAAGGAGGGATAGAAGAAGGGATGATTAGAGTTAATGCCTAGAGTTAATAAGTAGTAACAGAGGTTTTAAATTGCAACTAATGCTTTGCTGCCCATGACTTTATCTTTTAAGATTTAAAACTGCAAATTAACATATTGACAAAACTATGCAAGTGTTCCTGTAGCAGTGATCTCTGCAAAGCTTTGTTTCTAGTGGAGAAAATGACGCATCTTGTTGTTTTGCTTTAGAAAAGTGTAGAAGGAATTCATTGTAGGACACAGCTGACAGAATTGCTGTATGGTAACAGAGATGAAAAGCAATTTTGGAAGCAGGGCAGTAAAAATAACTTCTCCCTGGTTCAGACACCAAACTGAAAACTCCGTTCGTATGGCTGCATGAAATTTCTTGCTGAAATAAACACCAAAAAAGCAACCCCAAAATGCCCTCATGTCAAGTGAACTTTTAGTTCATCTTGAAGGGAAAGCATCTTGTTTCTTTTATTAGAGCAATAAGGTGAAGGAACAGAACTGAAATAATTCACAGTAATTCCTAACTCCTCCACACCTTTATTCAGTGCTCCAAACTGTTGAAACAGTTGTCCTTTTTTTTTTTTTTTTTTGTGGGAAACCATGGTAAAAACTCTGCTTTACATAAAGGAAACTGGAGGGTTTTTTTCCATTTTTCACTTTCAAAGCCAGAGCTGGCTGCTGCATAAATCTGTCTTTCACGACATACTCATCTGGTTATGTTTGGGTAATTCTAACCTAATATTTTCACCTGAACCTGAATTTCTGTCCCTGTTCCAAAACTATCTGAATGAAAGCAGAAATGTGCAGCTTTTGTCCCCTGGTGTTGACTACGCTCCCAACGTCACAGTGCCCGTGTGTGATCTGCTTTTATATTAGATAAGACCAAGCTGTTTGGATGAACATTTTTGATAATGGTCTCGCTGGCAGGTGTCCTTTTGTCTCTTATACGTAGGAACAAAGAAAACATGAAAGGATTCTAGAGAGAATCCACAAATGCCCAGACTGGGGCTGTGTGATTCCATTTAGTTCTCATTTTACAAGCAGGGTTTGTCCGGTTTGACAATCTCAATTAACCTGTTTGCTTCTGCTATTGGTATTTGCATTTGTTTATTAAATGCTACATCCATGGAAAGCTGGTTCCTCTTCCTTGGTATCCTTGTCACTGCTAATCTCGTGATCCTAAAGCAGTTCTAGTTGGCTGTGCCCCAGATAACATGGCCCTCTGGTCCTCAAGTGCTTTAGAAGTGTTGAGTCAGTGCCCTGTTGTCTTTGATTCCATTTATTCTCATTCAGCAATACCCTTTCATTGTGTGATTTTTTTCACGTTATGATATTGGAAAGCAGTGTAACTTCTCAACTTTTCCCACAGTGGAAAATGATGCAGGGA
Organism: Tringa tobata; assembly: GCA_033628505.1. Classification (NCBI taxonomy): domain Eukaryota; kingdom Metazoa; phylum Chordata; class Aves; order Charadriiformes; family Scolopacidae; genus Tringa; species Tringa tobata. The sequence goes on along the minus strand of JAHREE010097381.1, from coordinate 11,556 downwards.
GGAAAACATCTGCCAGTCTTGAATTCTCCAAGGTTCCTGTTACACCTTGATCTTCCAGTAGTTTTATACCTATAGATTCTCCATCAAAACTTTCTGCTTTTTAACATGTTTTAAAATAAACTTTTATTTTTGATATCTGCAAATAGTTCCTCAAACATTCCTGGATAATCTTACCCTGGATTGTACTTGCCAGAGTTTAAATTTCTTCTGATTTTCCTCACTTTTGTACAACCTCCTGGAGTTCAGAGCCTTCCTTGCTTTACTGTTGTGCCGCCCCAGTCTCCTTTTTGTTTTGCGACTCTTGTTGAGATAAATGGTACAAACTTGCCAATGTGACATCTTTGTACAGTCTGTGCTCCGTGCTTAGAATTGCCTTTTAACTGCCTCTCTTAGCTCTCTTTGAAAAGCTTGCTCACTTTTGTGTTGTTTGGATGTTTTTTGATCATAGCAAGTAAGAAGTTTTAGCTTTTGATGCTCACACAAAGTTTTAAAATTAAACTCGTTCGTTAAGTACTATGTCTTCAACAGTATCGTTACTCATTGGGTACTGCGTATCACAAAGGACAAGTTCAGGAGCTGCTTTTGTTCCTTGAGGCTTATGGTGTGTTTTAAGCAGTGAAGGAGCTGCTGGCAGGGCTGAAAGATGATGTACATCATGTGGGTGTCCATGAAATACCAACACAAATGGGAACCAAGGAGAGGACAGGTACTCTGCCTGTCCTGAGGCAAGGGACTATAGACCTAACCTTGTGGTAAATGAGTAATACATTTGAAATGTGGACCAATTAAGATATTAATTGTGAATTACTCTGAAATACTCTGTTCATGAGAGTATTCCTTCTTAAATTGTCTCATCTTCTTTGAGAATCTGTAGGTGTTTGGCTACTCATGCATGTTGATGTGTCCTGCTATTCTTGTTTTTTACTCTGAGAGTGTGAGACGCTGGCCCAGGTTGCCTGGAGAAGCTGTGGGAGTCTTCAAGGCCAGGCTGGATGGGGCTTTGAGCAACCTGGTCTAGTGGGAAGTGTCTGAAGTTGCAGCAAGGGAGGTTTAGATTAGATATTAGGAAGAATTACTTTACTGAGAGAGTGGTCAGGCACTGGAACAGCCTGCCCAGGGTGATGGTTGAGTCACCATCCCTGGAGGTATTTAAGAAATGTGTAGACATGGCGCTTCAGGGAATGCTGTAGTGGCCAAGATTGTGGGGGTCTTTTGTGTGTGTATGGTTGAACTTGATGATCTCAGAGGTCCTTTCCAACCATTAAGACTCTGTGATTCTGTGATCCCTTCCAACGCAAACCATTCTGTGATTCTTAATGACAAAGTCTAATGAAATACAGTATAGAAATGAGGTATTTTCAGCCTTGTACGCTAGTCCCTGGACATGGACTGAACAGTTCAATACTTAGAACATCCTTTCCTTTGCTCCATACTTAGAGCATCCTTTTTTATGTATCTCTCTCTAGAGGTTGTAAGACTTGTTTGTTCCAAGCTTTCCTTCAGACTGACTCACTCCGTTGCAAGAGATCAGCCAAGTTGGACACTCATGAGTTTAACTGAAAACCCTTCTTTTCTGTATAGGGGCCAAAAATGGATTGGTTAAAAAAAGTTTCTGGCAGAGTGGTTAAATAAAATATGAATATGAGGGAAGATTTTCTGCCTTTTCCCAAGCAAATTGACTAGTTACAGCCAAAAGGAAAGGAAACCCTAAAGATCGGGGGTGCTTAAAATAACATGCTTCACTTCAGATATAGGGAAATAATCTCTGGCATTTGAAGTATAGCATAATTGTACATTTTCCTTGTTTGAGGGGTGACTCAGTAATATCTGAATCCAGGTACAGTCTGAGCTGAATGTCAGCCCTGTAATGCGAGACCTTTTCCCCACTTGTTTTAGCAGTTAGTGTGAATACCATTACCTCTGGAGATATAAATTCAGCCCCCCCTCCTGTGGGGTTCAGAGGGGAGGGACTTCAGCTCATCTGCAAAGTGGCTGTAGACTGGCAAGGGGTTGGCAACAGGATTTATTAACCACAATGAGAACTGATGAAGTGGAGACGAAGTGCTGAGTCTCAGGAGGCTTATTTCTGCCTCACTTCCTCGTAATGTTAAAATACTGATAATGGGGTTTTTAGGGTGGTCAATAGGAAAGTCGTGGCAGCAGTGGCCTCAAGTTGTGCCAGGAAAGGTGTAAATTACATATCAGGAAAAAATTTTTCACCAAAAGGGTTGTCAAGCATTGGAACAGGCTGCCCAGGGAAGTGGTGGAGTCACCATCTCTGGAGATATTTAAAAGATGTATAGATGTGGTGCTGAGGGACATGGTTTAGTGGTGGACTTGGCAGTGCTGGGTTAATGGTTGGACTCGATCTTTAAGGTCTCTTCCAACCGAAAAAATTCTATGATACATATGGGTTCCAGTAGCCCTGTGAAGAGGAAATTCTTTTCCCTCCTAGGAAGCTGTCAAGGGCAGCCCAGAAAGGTCTGTATGATCTCCATAGTCAGATGGGACTTTAAGTTAAGGCAGGCAGCTCCACATCTAGCTCTTGGAAAAGCTTACACATCGAGCAAGAATCAGCCCACACTAAATCAGCGGAAGCCTCTGGGTTACAAATTTCAGTGTCTAAAATACTTAAGAGATGGCTTACAAAGAGAATTTGGAACTGTTAGTAGGTTATACTTTCTTGGACATAAAGCAGGACTCTCTCTGCCTCAGCTGCTCCCTACTTTCAGTAGCAGTTCTCCTCTGATTTTCAAAACCCTTTATGCTTCTGTCCGTGCCTGGCTTGAGCTGATAAGTTGTTGCAGGTTGTGTGGGTTGGCTTTGTGTGTTTGGGGGCTTTTTTGTGTTTTTTTCTTTTCCCTTGTCCAGGTGAGACACTTTCTGGCTTCCTCAGCAGAAGCTCTGTAGGCAGGTAATCAGTGAAAGCTGTGGGTTTAAACACCTGAAGTGTTTAATTCAGGCAAAATAAGGTTGGTTCTGCTTTCTAGGTGTTTCTGAACAGCTACACTGAGTTTTTGGAGGGGAGTTCTGTAAAATTTCAGTGGGACAGAACAGTGTTTGGCTTTGAAACAAAAAACCTCCATACGTACAGTTGAGCTCCAGTTATCAGGCTAATTCTATTTTTAGCCTTCTTCTCTCTGAGTTGAGGTCTTCTTTCCCCCCCAAGTGAAACTTAAAGCAGAAGTTCCTATTATTTATATGACCACATTAAAGCACAAATCATTTAAACAGGAAGGATTTGAACTTTTATGCTATAAATCGCTGTCAGTGCTTCAAGTTCTCTAGAAAAAGATTAAATTAGAGAACAGAAACTTTTTGATGCAGCAGCACAGTCTTTCCCCATGAATTTCTTCAAAGTTAAATGCAAGCTCTGAAAGCAACTCATCCTGCTCAGTGTGTTTTCCAGTTGGTACCTGGGGGATCATCTGAATGAGTCACACTGTCATTAATTGGGCTTTTCGGTGCTTTTCCTCACGCTGAAGGTTTCTACTCAGAACATGTAAGAAAATAAAGTGAGAAATGATCATCTGCAGCAAAAAGTTTAGAAAGGCTCAGGTTTGGTAACTCTAGATTAAACTGTTTGCTCTTGTTATAATCACACAATCACACACAGGATCACCTAGGTTGGAAAGAACCTTTAAGATCATCTAGTCAAATGCTCGTGATGCTGTGGTCTTAGTGATAACCTTGACGGCTGCAAATGCCTGAATGTTGTGTATGTGAAGGTTTAAATCTGTGTTATGATTGGAATGCTTCCGTGGATCGGGTCTGGCAGTGGGTGCTGGGCACTGGTAATCAATAGGCTTTTGATTATCAGCAAGTTCAGAAATTTCTTTACCTTACATGGGGGGAGGATAATAAGCTTTCTCTTAAACTTTTGACTCTAAGATCAAAGCAAAGAGCTTGTTTTCCTGCAGTGCAGCTGTGCTGGATGTTGTGCTGCACTTCTCTGATTTGTGTCCCCCACTCCAGCTGTGGAAGAATGAGTAATGCTGCTGAAATTTACTCCTGCTTTGGCGTGTTGGTTTAATGGGGACTTCATCTTTTTGATATTTTTTCAAGGCCTGTGTGGCCTTGACAGCCATTGTAAGGGCCTGGTCTGATTGGTCTGGGAGGGATTCGCGATGATTCCAGATTCTCACAGCCATTTAATGCTAAAAATTGGCAAGAGCTAGGAAAAGAAACTGAGGCCCCCACCTCTTGCTATCTGCATCCCCAGCAGTGTGGCCAGCAGGGCGAGGGGGGGATTCTGCCCCTCTGCTCTGCTCTGGGGAGACCCCCCTGCAGTGCTGCCTCCAGCTCTGGGGCCACCAACAGCAGAAGGACATGGACCTGTTGGAATGGCTCCAGAGGAGACCATGGAGATGCTGGGAGGGCTGGAGCCCCTCTGCTGTGAGGACAGGCTGAGAGAGTTGGGGGGGTTCAGCCTGGAGAAGAGAAGGCTCCAGGGAGACCTTAGAGCCCCTTCCAGTCCCTAAAGGGGCTCCAGGAGATGTGGGGAGGGACTCTTGATCAGGGAGGGGAGCCATAGGATGAGGGGGAACAGTTTTAAACTGAAAGAGGGGACACTTAGTTGAGATCTCAGGAAGGAATTCTTGACTGTGAGGATGGTGCGACACTAGATCAGGTTGCCCAGAGAAGCTGTGGCTGCCCCATCCCTGGAGGTGTTCAAGGCCAGGATGGGGCTTTGAGCAACCCGGTCTGGTGGAAGGTGTCCCTGCCCAGGGATTTGGAACTGGGTGATCTTTAAGGTCCTTTCTAACCTAAACCATTCTATGACTTTGGTGTGTGTGTGAGGAGCTTTGCTGTGAAGTGCGTAGGCTCCTTGTGTGGAGGTTTTCAGTATTTTGGTGTGACAGTTCACAGCTGCTGCTCAGTGTTGCAGGGCTGTGGCCTGGACAGAGCTTGTGAAGGCCAGGAGTCATCCCAGGCTTGGTTATGCCTCTATCCTGGAGTCCTCAGACCCGGTGTGAGTGTTAGACATGGACTGAAAGAAGTTTTGTAGGATTGTCTGTTGTTGTCTCTACCTCAAATACTATTAATCAGGTAGAATTGCAGTTGGTGCTCTGCTTCAAGGCAAAATGGCACTTTGTATGCTCCAAATAGAATGTAGATTGGACAGGATGGCAGTGAGTTTGCCTCAAATCTGCTCAATAAAAGATATAATTCTACTGGCTCAGAAGTATTTTAAAATAGAGGAAAAAAATCACTCCCATGTTCTCCTGTACGAGACAGACAGGGAGTTAACTGGAGCCCAGCAAAGGGCCAGGAAGCTGATTAAAGGGCTGGAGCCTTTTTGATAACGAGAGACAGAGAGAACCGAGACTGTTCAGTCTGGAAAAGAGAAGGCTCGGGGTGAAACTTATTAATGTCCATAAGCACCTGATGTGAAGATGTAAAAATAGAGACAGGGTCTTCTCAGTGGTGGCCTGTGGCAGGACAAGCAGCAACAGGCACAAACTGAAACACGATACTACATCTAAACACAGAACTCCTCCTGTGGGGACGTTTGAGGACTGGAGTAGGTTGCCCAGAGAGGTTTTAGTCCCTGTCCTTGGAGATGTCAAGAGATGCTTTCCAACCTCAACTGTTCTGTCACTCAGGGGTGTTGCTATAAGAACCTTTTAATATGGATTGTGCCAATTAAAAGCTGAGAGATGAGGTTTGTGCTTATCTTTAGCCGCTTAAAAATCTGTGCAAGGAGTTAGGGAAAACATTAGCAGTAACTACGAGGACTTGGATGTGTGACTTCGCTGAAATTCCCTGTTTTAAAATGTTGGCTTGTAAAATAAGCATCTTGGGCTTTTGCAGGCTGTTCGAGGCAAACAGCGACGCTCTGCTGTGTCAGTGTTTTAATCGGGTTAAAAAACGTCACCGGTTTGGTCTTGTGTAGTGCTGTAGCAAAAAGCTGTTGAGTTGAAACTGCCTGCCGTTTCCCCCGCTGCCGGCTGCTCTGCCCTCGCCTCTGCCGCCGGGAAGAATATCCCGGGTGTTGGGTGTTTTCTGGCTCTTGTGAAAAGAAAGGGGGGGAAAAAAGATATTTTGATACATTCAACGTAAGTTTGTGGGTTTTTTTTTTAAGCTGACTTGGAGTCTCTGCAGAGGGATGAGATGCTGTTCCTTATCAGCATGAAGGTTCTACACTGGCCTTCGGTTCACAGAACTGTCAGTTAATGTATACTGTAGTGTTGATATTCCTGTCCTTCGCGCTTCTCAGCTTTAAAAATCTGCTTTCGGACCTTTCTGCTGTGAAGTAAGAAAATGTATTTGTAGGGCAGGCTTTCACCTTTACCTGGAGGCCTTTATCAAGTGAGGGCTGATGCGAGTCTGTGCAGTGTCTCCCTCTGTTGGCTTCTGAGGTTCATTCCCACCGAGAACCAGATATTAAGGAACCTAGAGCAGAACTGCCACTAAGCTTAACCTGCACGGCTCCAGGTGGACCTTAAGCTGGGATCTGAACTGCTACAGAGCGCATCAGACCTTTTACTCCCCCTTTTGTAAGATACTTCTAAAGCCATTAAATAAGAAAATGCAAATGCTGGACCCATTGTACAACCAGCTTTTTGTAACCAGGGTAGAATATTGCAGCTTAAACTAAACATGGCGTTAAACCCATTGATTTTTAGCCTTTTTCCATACATCATGAGATTCTTACCTGCATCTGGGCAAGGTAAGGCTGAGGGATGGCTGTGCCTGGCTCTTGGCTCTGTGCTGTCACCCCTCTGTTTGCCTAACACAGCTGCCAGGCTGGGAGTTGTTCCATTTAGTGCATGAACAGCATTCCAAATACAACCCCAGCAACCCTGTTCCCCCGGAGGGTGGGATTGTGCCTTTCCAGGCTACAGAATTTTATGAGACAGTAGGAAAAAAAAAACAACCCATGAGGATAGTGCTGAAAGGATTCCAGGCTATATTAAAAATTCACTAATTTTCTAGGAAATCTGTTCTGAACTTCAGTGTTGCTCGTACAAGGGGTAGAAGACAGTCATCTTACTCGAGTACTTTGCTAGAGGCTCTGTTTTTTTCTAGTCCTGGGTAATATCCAGGCAAACTACCCCATTTTGACTCCTTCCAGATAAACTTGTAGGGTGAAGGTCAATGCAAGAGGCTGCAAATGAAACGGAATTGCATAAAAAGCCCAATGTATTTCTCACAAACAGAAATTTCATCACGTGAGCGCACGATCAAGGGGCAACTAGTCACGAACTGGACTATTCAGGTGATTAAGAGAGGAAGAAACAGTGTAAAGAGCTCGGGTGGTTTTTCTGTGTATAATTACTGAAGGTTTGGTCCCGAAAATGACATGGCTGATATTATATGTTTAAAGAAAAATGCAAAGTAGCGAGAAGGCTCCTGCAGTTTGATAGCCATCAATCTTTATTCGCGCTGGCCCGATTGCTTATGGAAAAACACGGTGAAGCGGACACACACTGCCATCTACTGAGCATCACCCCCCGAGCTGCGCTTCCCGCTCCGAGGAGAGGAAAAGGGAGTCTTGCTGAGATCAGGTAACTTCACACAGTACAAAAACATTTACAGACTTAAAAAAAAAAAAAATAAAAAAAAATGCTGCACCGAATGCTTTGTCAGTCGGCTGCCATATAATAGAGATACGCAGAGCAAAGCTAAAGTATTTTATTAATAATTTATTGTCAGTAAGAAAGACGGGCTAATGGTAATTTTCAGTAAAAACCTTTACAAGACCATTGGATCACAAATATACAGACACTATAAAAACTGTGTCGTGGTGGTTTTGGTTCTAGACTGGTACGGGAGAGGGTCCCCAACACACTTTCCAAGAAGGCCCAAAAAAAATAATAATAATATATGTTTACAGTTCTAAAATACAGCAACCCATTTAAGACATTTCCATGTAGCTGACCCAGAAAAATATCAGACCTAACCTATGTACAGTTGGGTTTGTGTGAATACATTGAATTTTTCATAATGAAATGTCAAACCTTAGGTTGTTTGGTTTTTTTTGGGGTGGGGGAGGGAAATACATACAGTGACGCCCTGATTATAGTACGTCAGGGTGCTAGTTTTTAATGGCACACTAACACCACTAGTTTCGGTGGAAAACAAATTCACAAAATATCTACAAAATCTAGTTAAAACTATTAAAATCAAAACTGTACATAAAATTTACAAAAAGTAGGAGAAAATTAATTGCAGTAGAACTATATAAATATATGCATCATGCTAATATGGAGAAGTGGTATGTGATTTTTTATTTTTCTTTAAACATAGACAATGTAAGTACAAAAGAGGATGGTGTTGAGAAATGGCACAGCCAATGGAAATCTCGGAAGTGTCTAATTACAGGAGGTCAGGAAATGGAAATCAGCTGGATTTAGTGACATGAACTGCATGATCCAATGCCGCCGTGCCGGTTTAGCTCACTGAAACAAAAGCATTCCCTGTGGCTGGGAAAAAGAGGAAAAAAAAAATAATAATAATTAAAAAAAAAAAAAAAGCTCTTGAAAGTCGTTCTAGAGTTGATAAAGTTTTTTAGAGTCCAGGCACTTTTGTTGAGCGTGTCAGACTTCCGTGTGCTGCTGGGAATCAAGCGGAGGAATTTTCACGTCTTCGAAGTGACCGTCGTCCCCGCTCTCGTAGTCGCTCATCATGACTTCGGACTCCACCTCGCAGCACGCGGACACGTCGGAGCAGGAAGCTGTGGAAGCGTACACAGACATGGACATGTTGTCTACAGGGGGTGCTTCAAAGTCTCTGTTGTACCCTAAGGTGTAAGGAGCGTAAGGTTCTCTGTAACCGCCGTTGACACCACTGGTGGTGGTCTGAGGTTCTGACATGTCTGCGGGGTAGTGGTGGGGAAGGTACTGATTCAGGTTAAATCTCTGCCTGCTTCTCGTGGAGGAACCCAAGCTACCTACGGCCGGCATGTCTCTGGGTGGCTGTATTGCCTCAAACTGGTCGCTGTATTCTGGTGGTAACGGTGGAAGCTCGTCGGGTGCAGGGAAGTCATCGGGTGGAGGCGGAAAATCACTTTCTATGTCGTAACCGCCAGGGTAATAGTCTGTATCGATGGCGTTGGGATCCGTGTAGAGGGGAGCTGACTCCTCAACCACTTCGTAATTTGGATACTCTTGGATACCCGGCAACTGAACGCTTGGCATCCAGTCAGACGTATCCCAGTGATAACCTGCAAAGGTAATTTTTTTTTTAAAAAAAGTAGTATTACTACCTTGTTTTCAAGACAGGAGAGATCAACATATGTATTAAGACAATGCACTCACTTTGATTAGGACACTACTTGTTAATTAGAGAGCAGTTTGCCCCGGTTCCACAAAAAGACGTTCAGCACAACACAACTTTACGTGATGCCATGCATTAGAGATCCTGCGTCATTCCCACTCCAACTCATACAATTTCTCAGACACCTCACCCAACATGGGAAGAGCTGTAGGTCCCCTACGGGAGCGTGCTGTCATGAGACACAATGGTATGGAATTGTTTGCTGGAGAGCAAAGAACCAACAGCCTCCCTGGTGCAGTTAGGTTTTTAACCAATTGCTGAGTAATTACAGGAGGGGTGATAATAACCCCTGGGCTCTTCTTCCATTGAAGAAGTAATGTCTAATTGGTGAAGTATTCCGAGCATTTAGAGAGACTTGAATTGTAAAGTTAATTTCCCAAAATGCTGTTAGCTCTACAGTAACCGCCACACCTCTGATAAAAATCTGACTATTAGTAAAGACATTCCACATTCAAATACAAGAACAAAACAGGAAAATCAAGCTTAATCATGCATAAAGGACTGAACTCGATTCTCTCTTGCAAACTCCCCTTGAGTAAGTTTATATTCATCTGCTGGAAACTAGATGCAAGCCTAATCTTATTTTAAAAATGCTGTTTTTCTTATCTGAACACCAAAAAGGAAAATAATACAGGATTGTAATAAGGTGCAAATCTAGTAAAGAGTAATCACTGCAGACAAATGCACAGCAAGCAACTGATAGTGAGTCTGTGTTAAAACCAAAGTATTAACGGAAACATTGTGGTGAACACCAATGAACTGCATGCAGAAGTCACCTCTTGAATTGCTGAGGTCGGGAACAGCAAAAGATTCTTTAGGTGGCAGAAGGAGAAGAAAAAAGGAGAAAACATCTGTAGTTAGGAATCAACCACTGGAACCAACGTGAAGACAAACAATGACTGTCACTATGATGTTCATGCTGCTTTTGTCCAGTTTATGTAGCAGTACTAAAATTGGCCTTTTTTTTTTTTTTTCTCTCATGGGTTCCTTTGTTAGACTTGAGCTGTAGAACAGCTACTGAGTTCATGTGAGCCCACCAGGGGACAGGGGTAAAATTTGGGGTTTACAGTTTGCTGAAATCCTCCTACCAGTAGATTTAGGACTTCTGCTAAAAAGGGTAACAAGACTTGGCCTGATTATTTTTTTTATTTCCTTGTATCCCCTTGGTTTTCACTACAGGGCTCACCTGTTAGGATTTATACTTCCAAGTATCTCATGGAAGGATGGGAGACCTGCCCCCTTGGCAGAGAGCTGTTCTGTGTTATCTGACAAGTTTTAAACATTTCTCGTTTCAGGAATTCCATATTCAGGTCTGTAAGGAAGGGTGATGCCTACCCTAACACCAGAATCTTCTCCTAAGAATGAATACTTTTACCTGTTCTTGGAAGACTGGAGGGACAGAGCAGAGGTTGACTCTTGGAGGGGGTTTCCTCTTTTTTTTATTTTTTTTATTTTTCAAGTATGCTTAGAGCAGACAAGAAAAATACCGTCCCCACTAAAGGAGATAAGTCTGAGATGTTAAAACATCTCTGGCCTCTTCTCCAGGAGAAGGCTCTGACCACTAGTCTACTTAGAAAATTAAATTCTTTTGTTTTCTAGGAAAACTGGGTGCAAGCTAAGGAGGCAGACCGTGGCCTTATGATTTAGAGTACTTTTACCAAGAAATGGGGAGACCTTGGTCTTGTCCTTCTGAGGCAGAGACCCTTTAACATAAAGCACAGAAACACAAACTGGAGCCTGCTGTGCCCAGCTTCCTGAGGAAGAGCAGCTCCAGTTCACGCTTCCAGGGAACCTGTTGGATGGAACCACTTGGGGATACTAAAGGAAAGGACTGTCTGTCCCAGAACTCGACCCAGCTGAAGGCCTGAGCAAGGATCTGCTGCTCCAACCAACACCCACCTGAGGATGCTCCAAAGCAGAGCTCTTTACCTAAGATGCTTTGAAAGAAGGTAAGCTAATTAAGAGAATTAAGATTAGAAGCATCCAAGTGTTGAGAAGTAGCTGAGCAGAACATCTTTAACCTCTCTACGAATGTTCTGCAATACATAAAACATTTGTATTTATCTTAAAGGGATGCTAAAGCACCAAACAATGCTTTCAGCTGTGACTTGAGAAATACATCCATCATTTTTCATTTCGGCCAATTAAGATTTCAGAGAAAATCTGAATAAGTTATTTAATATTTCCCTTGACAGATTTTGTCTTATAAATTCTGCTTTTCCTAAGTACTGTGCATTACAATTTTTCAGCAGTGAGCACTATGGTCTGTAGATG
>JAHREE010097299.1:0-15052 GCA_033628505.1 Tringa tobata | reverse complement strand
CTGGCTCCCGGCTGGGGTCTGCGGGCGGGCTCGGTGCGGGGTTGCGGGGCGGGAAGGAGGGGGGCCTCTCCCTCAGCCAGGGCCTCTCCCTCACGGGTTAAGCACAAATTAATCGTAACCCTTCTGCTGAGGGAAATTTCTGCCGTGGGCGTTGAGTCGCTGTGGAAAGCCGGGTGCTGTGGGGTGGGAAGTGGGGGTGTCTGCCCCCCGCGGCCGCTGTCAGGCACTTAAAGGTACCCTATAGCGGCCTTCCAGTACCTGAAGGGAGCCTACAGGAGAGCCGGAGAGGGGCTCTGTCAGGAAGCGTAGTGACAGCACAAGGGATAACGGTTTTAAATTGGAAATTTAAATTCCTTATTGTGAGGGTGGTGAAGCACTGGAACAGGTTGCCCAGGGAAGTTGTGGCTGCCCCATCCCTGGAGGGGTTCAAGGCCAGGTTGGAGGGGGCTTGGAGCAACCTGGTGTGGTGGGAGGTGTCCCTGCCCAGGGCAGGGGGGTTGAAACCCCATGATCTTTAAGGTCCCTTCCAACTCTAACCATTCTGTGACTCTATGAGACCCTCCCCGGGAAGGGGCTGTGGCAGTGGCAGTGCCCTGAAAATCAGGTGACAATCCTCAGTCAGAGGAGCCCGCTAATTATAGTGTGTCACCTTATTTTGTGTGAGTAAATGGGAGGGGAAGAAAACGCTTCAAAATTTAAAACTGTTGTTTATGCCCTTTGACAGCTGGATTCCTCTCTGGTCTGAGAGCTGCTGCAAATTTGAAGGTTGTGGTTTGACAGCGCCTCAGGAAACCGAGTTGTAAATGCTGGGCATGTGCAGGCAGGGTCAATAAAACTCCTGATCTTTAAACGTGAAACTGACATTGTTTTCATTTGCAGAAGAATGAGATAAAAACCTAAATTAAATGCTTACGTATTCAAATTTACTGTTCCTATGTTAACACTTCTACATTATTTAGTATAACTATCAATATCTGTTAGTATTAATGTGATTTCATTTATGCGTTTATTGATATATTACAGTGTTAATTGGTAATTACGGTGATCAGTTTCGGGCTTTGATCTTACATTCTGTGCTGTTTTGTTTCCCATGCAGTGGAATGAAGTTACAAAATATTTCCGAGCAGGCATGCCGTTAAGGAAACACAGGCAGCATTTCAAAAAGCATGGAAGATGTTTTACTGCGTCAGAAGCTGTAGACTGGCTCCATGAAGTATTGAGGAGTAACAGTAACTTTGGGCCTGAAGTTACCAGGCAGCAGACTGTTCAGTTATTACGAAAGTTTCTCAAGAATCACGTAATTGAAGATATAAAAGGGAGGTGGGGATCTGAAAATTTAGAAGACAATGGTGCGCTATACAGGTACTGAAATGAAGACCAGTTAACAGAGCTCTCTGGGTTGAGAGCTTTATTTAAAAATCTTAATGCTCAGATTCTCAAAAATATCTTACTCTGGTTGATCAGTTGGGCCAAAAATCAATTAGTGGCACAGATTTACTCCATTCCCTGTTTCACTCTGACTTGCAGCACAGACCACACACCCTGTATGCCGAGGGCTGGTCCCGGGCTTTTGTCTAGCCAAGTTTTTCACTGGCATGTGTGCTACGCTCAAGGGCTTTGGAGGGGAGCCAGGGAGAATTCAGCATAGTAGCTGCATGCTGTGCTACCAGCCCTGTGTTTACTTCTCTTGTACGTTTTATTGAAAGTCTTAAGTGGGAAACTGAGCCTACTCTGTGTTCTAAAATCAAAGGTATTAATGGCCCTAAGTTCTCAAATTCTGCTGTTGGTGCTGTATAACTACCTCAGTATCTTCAACTTGACTTTGGAATCAAGAGAGTAGCCCATAGCTACTTTATAGTATGATAAGGTTAAACAATATTCTAAAAAGAAAACATCAGCATTTTTCTTAAGACTTTCCTGAATCTTTTCAGAATTTTATGGATCACACTGATAGGGTATGGTTTTGATTAAGCAACTTCTTTATTTTTATTCTAAATGTATCTAACATCTCTCCTTTTCATTACAGATTTCCCTCAACGTCTCCAGTTAAACCTCTACCAAGCTCATGTCCATCAAAAGAGAACTTGGAAAACTTCTCTAGAGACAAAGAGAGACTTTTTAAACTGCCGCATTTATCCAGGACGACTTCTAAAAGACATGAGTTACTACGTTCTCTGGTAATAACTTATGTTTCTTACATAATTACAGTTGCTGTCTATTTTTTTATTCTTAAAATAATAAAACTAGAAGGAATCATCTTTTAGTGACACTTCTGTTGTCTCATCTTCCCTTCTTGCTTTAGAAATACATACATTGGTAGCTTCTTCTAGACAGTGAAATAGAGCATTTATATAAGTATAATAGAGAGATACGGCTCTATTTCATAATGAAGTGTCTCGGTGACATGTGCTGGTTTTCTTTTTGCGTGTACAAAAAGAGATACTATTAAATAACATGTAAATAGTCAAAGTACACACATGCATAATCATACTTTTAATTGTAACGTCATTTTTGAAATGCTGGCAGCAAGTGAAAGGCATTATGCGTTTAACAAAAGAAATTAAGGATGCTCTTAAACATATATGAAGCTGTTTTTTCTAAATGTACCGGCAATAGTTTGTTGGGAACAGAAATGGAAGCTGGGGGGTAAAGTGTAATTAATGCAGCCACATTACTTATTCAGAAAGAAAGATCATTTGACACACTTACCACCCTCTACCCCCCATTGCAGTATAAGTCTAATTTTGCATCAATATGATCTGAAATTATGTAGATTTTTAATTGTGTATATACATGTAAGCAATTGAGCATCTCATGTCATCACTATGGGTGGGGGTTTGTTTACTTTTGTATTCTCTTGTTTGGTTTGTCTCCTTCAGTCCAGAATTATCCCTGCTGCAGTATTTCAAAGTATTGTGAGGGCCGAAAGGTGAAGTTTTAGAAATGATCTGGACAATATGTCCTTGTTGAAACTTAATATGTTTTTTGTTTAGGACAAATAAAAGGCACAAATTATTTAACTGCTTTGCTTACTTTTTGAAAAAGATTGAAGGTGAGTGTTCCGCCCTTTATTCTTTTCAGATTTGTGTGTGCACGCACATACTTTCTGCATTTAGATGTGAACTTAAAGGAGAATACTTCACCTACTAAGACATTGGGATTTTATATGTTTCTATCTTTTAAATTGCTGCCTTCTGATTTGATTAGGTCTTTTTTCATAGTGTCCTTTTTTGCTTTTTAGTTGGGTATGGTTACACATCAGTGCTGAGACTGTTAAGGTTACTCCCTGGATCGTGTTTTGTAATTTAATGTTCTGCAGAATGCTCTCTGTGTTTGAGAACGCTTTTAACTTAATTTTGAATTATCCTGTGGCTTGATTATCTTATGGTATAAACCTCTCATTTTCAGGAAAACTTCGAAAAAACAAACCCAAGTATAATAGAGGAAAATAAGGAAGACACACTGCATAGGAACGAAATAAGCCAGGAATACGTGCAAGAAACTTGGAGGAATATCATTTTAATACAGTAAGTAATAGATTGTAAAAAGTAACTTCTTGTATATGAGTTTTGGATATGGAATGGCCTGATCATGCTTTTGGCTTTTAAATTTCTTTGAAGTTGTTAAAATTATATTTTAAGTTGAACATTTTTTTACTATTGTTTACATATGCTTTCTAATGTATTTATTAATAGAGGATTGTTGCATTTAAGAAATGTATTGAAATTTATTGTTGCTGGTGTTGAAGTATATTTTAAGTACCACAGATGCTTTTTCTAGCTGGCTTTTGGAGTTTGTCCCAGGTAAGTATGTCCTCAACTTGTCCTTCTGGAAGTGAGAATTTATATAGCTTATCAAGTAGCTGCTGCTGGAATAGAAATGGAAAGAACTTGTTTTCATTCATTATTAGCAAACCTTGTAGGCAACATCTGCTTTCTTTTTCCCAACAGTTTGCAGACCATTTTAGGCCTCCCGTCTCTGGAAGAAGTTTTGCAGCCAAGGCAGATAGTTCCTGAGTACGTCATATACAACATGACTAACACGAGCAAACATGGTGTTGTTATTTTACAAGACAAATCAGGTAAGATTTTTCTGATTTTGCTTAAAGCTTCTATACAGTGCAATTGCAACAAACAAATAATAATTGAAGTTGTATGTTTCATGGCCTGTCTTTTTCCCAAACTAAAGTACAGTTCAGTTTATTTGTCTAGAAGGTTTTGAAGGTGTATTGCATTTACTTTTAAATTACACACATGTAGCAACATCTTAAATTAGTTTTAAATTTGCTCTTTTGTATTTATTATATGTGTGTCATTATTTGTATTAGCTATTAAGTCTTTTGGAGTTATGTCTAAATAATGTACTTGTTTGTTTATTTTAGAAGACCTCCCTCACTGGGTGTTGTCAGCTATGAAATGCCTTGCCTACTGTAAGTCACTGAAGAGCTTTTAAGTTTCAGAAACCTATTTTGAGTTGAAAGTGAAATATACTTGCACGTTAAGATCAATTGTAATGTTTCATTTTAGAAATTGCCTTGATATATTGAGAAGCAGCAAAAGCAATAAATAGCAAATTATTGCACAGAAACGTAAGCTAGAAGAGTTAACACGTGTTAAAGATGATGTATTTTTGGGTAATCAAGATATCAGTCCTGTAGCAGTCTGGCTGGTTATCCTGCTTTTAGGCTGCATCGTCTGATTTTGCATATGAATTTTTGGCAACCCGAACAGGTTAAATTAGTGGAGTTGGGTTTCTAATGTCTCAGTCTAGTGTGGGTTCTCTTGCTAGTAAAGGAGTGGTTTTGTTCTTCAGCGTGTGCTGTAGCAGACCCCTGTGGTGCTAATAGTCTTTCTCCTTCACAGTGCCACTGATATTTATGAAACTTCACAGAAGCTAACTGTCTTTGAGGCTTTCTTTGTCAGATGTGTTTGAAATTGTGTTACAAATATGTGCAGGTTGCAATTAGGTAAACACGGCATCTTCATGAAGCAGGCTTTGAAAAGATTCTGGAGAAGCAGAGGACAATTAGGCTCATAATTAGACTGACTCTTCTTTTTTTTTCCTTTTTTTTTTAAACCTGTCTCTTTGAATGTCTCACAGGGCATGCTAGAGTTAGATAAGTGCCTCCCAAGTGAAATCTGAGATGATGTGCTCTTGCCCCTTTTCCTGGCAGTCTCCTTCTCTAGCTCCCCTCAAAGCTATATTAGCTATGATGTGTGTTTATACATTTGCATGTATCTCTAACTGCTCGCTGGAACTCTGGTAGGGGTCCATGCAGGGTTCTGGCTTCAGAAATTCAGTTTGCAGCACATACTCTTATGAAAACAACCCTTTTTTTTTTTTTGTTAATTTTAACTGCATCCCCCAAAACATAGAGCATCTTCCATGAAGAGCACTATTAGGAAAAGCAGGATGGGAAAGAGCTGGGTGAATGGATTTAAATCAAAGTAGAAAATACAGCTGAACACTGCTCTCTGGTCATTTCAATACCTTAGTTGCCACATCAGCCCTGTATTTAGAACTAATAGGTCTAAATGCAGCTAATCAAGTTTTCTGTTTTTTTGAATTCTCAATTTCTAATTTGAGAGAATTAGCTCAAGTGGAGATTTTATCTCTGCATCTGGTAGCTATGCTGTAACCAAATGATTAAGGCGTTAGTTACTTTACACAGTGAAAACTAAAAATACTCACGCTGGCAGGGGGAATACTGCTCTACTATATTTTTAGTGTAGTGTGGGGTAATGTGATTATGATTATAAAGTTTGATCATATCAAAAGTTTAATTTTCCCTGGTTCTGTGTGTAATTAAAAATGCCATCTCCAAATTCATTAGAATTGGTGTTGCAAGGTAGCTTGTTTCATCTGTATTTAATCTTTTTTTTCTTTTTTTTTTTTAAATAATGGAATTGTGAGAGTTAGTACTTAAGTGAATTTTCTTTCTTCATCTCTCTTTAGGGCCTAGAAATAATGACATGAGCCAACCAACTTACAGCGGGTTTGAACGGGATGTTTTCAGAACGGTTGCTGATTACTTTCTCAGTCTCCCTGAACCATTACTTACTTTTGAATACTATGAACTTTTTGTTAATATTTTAGGTATGTATGAGTTTAGAAATAACCAGAGCAAGGTGTAAGTTTTTTTTCAACTGAGGAACAAATTCAAATCAGAGCTTGACCCCCTAATTTGTATGGTAACTTGAATCTGAGGGAGATCATCAATGCTGTGATTCTGTATTACAAGATTAATTGAAATGCACTTCTGTCTCATAATATCCGATATAAATTGCTGTCTGAGCTAACATTCTGAATATGCTGTAACCATAACTTAAAAGATGTGCCCATTCCTGTCTGTTCCTCACTGCTGCCGTACGTTACCTTTCTCTATTCTTGCATGTTGGGTGCTGTTACCTTGTTAGATTGCTTTTGGACTGAGCTAAATTTTTCTTAGTTTTTACTAACAGAGTCAACTATAAATTAGTGTCTTATATTTGTTGTCTTCTCTGTCCAGTTAGCAACTTTCTTTTCTGGACGTGTTCATTTTCATACCACTTGCATCTTAACTTCTATTTCATTTTCTGATAGTTATATGTGGCTACATCACAATTCCAGATATATGCAGTGGAAAACATTCTGTCCAAGATGAGAAATGTGACCCACAAGCTTCAAAAATTCTTCACTTGAACTCTTTCAAGTCAACTGAATGTCTTCTTCTAAGCCTACTTCGCAAAGAGCCTGACAAAAAAAAGACAGAATATGATGCTTCCAGGAAGTTTTCTTCAGAAGAGTTAACTTTTCAAAAACAATTTGTAAAGAAATTGCAGCAATGCAATTTGACATGTGAACAAGGTAGCGCTGATAATCTGATAGGAGGAAGCTGTCAAAATCTTTCAGGTTTCAGGAATGAACAAGATCCACCTCGAACATTTAAGATGAGATGTTACTCTTTGGAAACAGTTGGAGACACTACTTCAAATGTATATAATAAAGGAGAATCCAGTTGCCTCAGGGAAAGCGATGTGAACACCATCCTGGGCACAAGAAGTGGAAAACAATCACTACTGTATGAGCATAAAGCTGATTCTGTGTTGGAGCTTGGTTTTGATAAAGCATGTCAAACCCAAACCCATGGTATCAAGAGAGCGTCTGCCTCAACTCTTCAGGATAAAGAGCTGTTTATTGAAAATTGCAGGTCGAAGCAAATACGCAGGTCGCTGAGTTTACTTGGCAAGAGGAACTCAAAAAGTTGTTCTAGTATCAATGTGCCAGTTGCTGAAATCACAGTAAAGCCATGGCCTCAACTTTGTGGGCCGGGAAAACCAAACACCGCTGGTGTGGCTTCTTCCGTGGACATCAGGACTGAGGGTTCTGATCTCACCGTCAGTAAGAGACTCAGCAAAAGTACCGTAGAGCTCTCAGAACACTCTTTCACTCGCTCTTCTTATGTGTTGACTGGCACGCAAAGTAAGGTGGCTTCTAAAGCATGTTGTGTTGACTAACTAATCTCTGCTTCCTTAACCTTTGGCACTGTTGCTATGGGTTTTTATATGCATATAACATGATTTAAAAAAAAAAAACAACAAACCTCTGTTTGCTAAATTACACTGTTTAAAGGTAGCCCTTTGTACCTCTGCTAACAAACAGTAGTGTGTAGTGTCTTTGGAGTCTTAAACTTGACACACCAGAAATTTACCTTTCAGGTAAGTGCTACGTAATTCTGCCCTAGACACTGGCTAAGAGTGAGGCAGAGAATGGGCCCAGCCCTGCCTGTTGGAGGAGAAATACTTCTGGGAATAACCTTAGTGTCACTTCTTATTTGTATTAAGGTCCTAATTGTACCAGCGGTTTATCATAATGAAGCAAGTTGAAGATGACCACGCAAAAAGCGGCCACATAACATTATCTACTATGTTACAGCTGATTTCTGTGAAACATAGATTATCATAATTCAAAAAAAAAAAATTTCTTTTATCTTGAGATAAAAGTATCCTGAAAGTTGGTTCCAATCTTAATGACAGCTGTCTTTATAATTAACTTGTAGATCTGCTTCAGCCTCATTTAGAGAGAATTGCTGTCGAAGCACTACAGATCTGTTGTTTGTTGCTTCCACCACCGAATCGTAGGAAGATTCAGCTCCTAATGCGGATGATCTCTCGCATCAGCGAAAACGTCGATATGCCACGGCTGCACGATGCCATGGGCACACGCTCCTTGGTGAGAGACTTGTCTTTTCAGTCTGATTTCTCACCCAGCTGCCGTTTAACTTAAAAGGTGTTGGCAAAGTGTCTGTAGAAAATCTTTCTTGGGCTAAACATTTGCGTAGGTAAAGTTATGATAAAAACAGTTCCAAAGAAGGGAATTTTCTGCATGTTGAGTTTAAAGACTAGCTTCAAGGTCTGAATTTAAGCTTTCATTGGAACAAGTAAGGATTTTTGTCAAATAAGATTAAATAAAGTAACAAAGTACCTGCACATGATAATTTAAATTAAGCCTAATAAAAGCTGGAAATATGAAAGTTGGAAAAATGTTTTTTAGAAGTATTTAAAACTGGCTCTTGGTGTGCACTAGGTCTTGTTTAGGTGGGCTCTGCAGGGTTTTCTTTATCATCTCACTTGTCTTAAGGTGGCAAATTGAAGGTGGATGCTTTTCCACACGAGAAGACTTTCTTATTACCTTTCTGAAATATGTATTTTTTAATTGAAATTACTGTTCAAAAAAGTACGGGTCTAATGTTATAAGAAGTTCCTTTCTTTCAGATGAGCAAAAAATTGTAGTCAGTTTTCTTCCTCGCTTGACCAGTGGTGCAGGAAAGAGAGATGGCAGTGAGACTTGCTACTGGAGAATTCATGGCAAAGCAGCAAATCCCTCTCCTGCACCTACTAACGAGCTGTTAAACACTTCTAGATGATACAGACCTTTTCTCGGTGCGTGCTGTGCTGCGCAGAAGAAGTAGATCTTGATGAGCTGCTTTCTACACGATTAGTTTCCTTTCTAATGGACCACCAACAGGAGATATTTAAGGTGCCAACTTACCTGCAGGTCGCAGTGCAAGATCACATAGAATACATGAAGATGGCTCAGGTTGGTGGCATGACGGAAGCTTAATTTCAGTTGCTGATTGCAGGGTATTTCTTACTTCTGAAGGCGAATGGGAAAACTGCAAATAAGCCTATATTTTGAATGCAAACTTTAATGATTACACTGTTGGTGCAGACATAGATATTAGTTACTTGATAATGTTTTGCAACTTGTGATGTCACTGTACATTAGTTTGTTTGGACATTTGCTAAGTATCTTCTCACTGAAATAGTATATAATAAATTGAAATTCCTGGTGGACAACGGGTTGTCCATGAGCCAGGAATGTGCCCTTGTGGCCAAGAAAGCCAATGGCATCCTGGGGGGCATCAGGAAGAGTGTGACCAGCAGGTGGAGGGAGGTCATCCTGCCCCTCTGCTCTGCCCTGGGGAGGCCCCATCTGGAGCACTGGGACCAGTTCTGGGCTCCCCAGTTCCAGAAGGACAGGGAACTGCTGGAGAGGGTAGAGCAGAGGGCTACGAAGATGATGAGGGGCCTGGAGCATCTCTCTGATGAGGAGAGGCTGAGGGACTTGGGTCTTTTAGTCTGGAGAAGAGAAGGCTGAGGGGGGATCTGGTCAACGCCTCTAAATACTTAAAGGGTGGGTGTCAGGAGGATGGGGCCAGTCTTTTTTCAGTGGTGCCCAGGGACAGGACAAGAGGAAATGGGCACAAACTTGAATGTAAGAAGTTCCACCTAAACATGAGGAGGAACCTCTTTCCTTTGAGGGTGGCAGAGCCCTGGCAGAGGCTGCCCAGAGAGGTGGTGGAGTCCCCTTCTCTGGAGACATTCAAAACCCACCTGGACACATTCCTGTGGGACCTGCTCTGGCAGGGGGTTGGAGGAGATGATCTCCAGAGGTCCCTTCCAACCCCATGTGATTCTGTGAGAATACACAGACCACTTCTTCAACTTTTCTTACAGTGCAAATACCCAAAGGATGAAATTTGTGCCATATTGCCAACGTATTCATACTGCAAACAAATAACCCCTCAGGAGTTTGAAGAACAAAAGGTTTCTACTTCTCAAGCTGCGGTGGCAGAGCTCTTGGAGAACATCATCAAAGATAAGAACTTGTCTGTGAAAGACAAAAAGAAGAAGTTAAAACAGGTGAGGAACTCAGTGGATATTGCATCCACATCAAGGGAAAATGTCTTTGTGAGGGAAGGATCTCAGTCACTGGACTCTGGAGCAGGATGCACAGAGATACCTGTTTTATAGAAGAAAGTTCTTTGATGTGATTGCATGCTGTGATTGGGATTTTAAAGGCCTGGGCTTAAAATTGATAGGCCATAAAAGCGGTGATTTTTTTTATTTTTTTATTTTTTTTGGCTTTGCAAGGCTGAGCTCTCTGTCCACAATCCTGAAACATTCTTTCCTGTGGACTTTGCGTTGTGTTTTGTAACATGTATATTGCTCAAGATTATCTGGCACTTCTGTGGCCTACTAACACATTGCCTAATGCTAAATCTAAAATACAGCCATTCTGGCAGGATTTAATACCGGACGGTTGTTGGGTTTTGGTTTGTTTTTTTTCTTTTTTGGAAAACCTCTGGCAAGTGTTTCTGACCAATTGAATAGTGTTGTACTTGTCCTGGAATCTCCTAAGCAAGTCTTGTGACTCAAATTTGAGAAAGCAGCTTTTCAGAGCGAATACATTTCTTTCTCTTTCGTGCCCCTCACCCAGCTCCTGCAACTCTGAATTTCATGTGAGTGATGAAAACTTTCTGGTCCTGTAAAAATGAAGGCTGGACTTTTGTTCAAATTCATTAACACTTCTTGCATGTAAAGGAGAGTAGTTAATTACAGTTGATTAAAGTTTGGAGTAAGCAAGCAGTAAGAAATGACACAGAGCAGCAGGTGAAGCAGGGAGAAGGAAATAAACTAAAATTCTCTAATATTAAAACTTGAAGTACATACATAAAAGTTTTGATGAGCTCCCACAGAAGTCCAGAAGCAGCTTGTGCTGTAAGGGCCCAGATTAGCAAAGGTTTATTTTTAAAATTCACAGAGCTATATCATTACAGCCTTATTATATGTCATTAGAGTCTTGCCATTTGTGCTGGGCTATCTAGTGGTGTGATAAATCACAGCTTTTTGGAGTGATTATTCAGTTTTGATGCTTTGTATTGGGAAGAGCCAAATGCATGGCACTTTCCAAAGGGTTAGTCCCAACTTGAGTTATTGCCCAAAGTTACAAATGGTGTTATTTTCCATAGTTTTACTCCATCAGTGGAAAGCTGTGGCTGACGCATAGATGCAGGTACCACTATTCCTTTCTGAGGCCTTACATAGGAAACAGGCAAAATGTCAAAAAATCAGAAGCTTTTCTCATTTCAGCAGATGAGGCACCTGATAAAATTTCTATTTCGCTGGTTGTTTATCAGTTGTGAACAAAGGGCTACAGCTTTGGTCAAAGCTCAGAGTTGCTTTATAGGCTTTACAGTCTCACTCCTCCTGCTGATACGCATCCTTACGAAGTGATTCATGCTCCAGCCCTGCACAGCTGGAGGTTTTTGGTGGAGTCTCATATTTTCGTTTAATTCTTGCTTTTTGTATTTCTAGTTTCAGAAGGAATACCCTCTGATCTACCAGAACAGATTCCCAACTACAGAAAATGAAGCAGTGCTATTTGAGAACAAACCTACCATCAAACAACCGATGCTCAGCCTAAGAAAACCGAGATTTCGTAGCCTGAGATATTAACTTAACCCCACTTCAGCCGCTTATTTATTGGATGAATAATTGATTTACCAAAGGGCACTTGCTTCAGAAGTTTGGTGGTGGTTATGTGTGCAGAAGGAAGAAATGTTTACAAGGACACTATGTTGAAAGGTGCCAAAATATTTTTTTTTTTTCTGTGTGTGCAGGTAACTTTTAAATGACTGCTAAGAGAGAAATATTTATCTGTTTACAAGTTATTCCAATGTATTGTGTTTGGAAAATAAATGTGAAAATAAGCATGAAGCTATTAGTAACCAAAAATCTATATAATTTTCATATGGGAAACTAATTATATGCATATTGTTATAACTTCTCTAATGTCTGTTCAGGAATTTGTGTCATTTATTAAGAGTTTGTGTTGTTTTTTGAATGTCCATATGTGGTGAATAAGTGCCTTTCTTGTATTCTCAAAACGTTTGTCTTTAAACAAAACAATGGGACTAATTTAAGAGGTGGTTCTGTCTCCAAGGGAGCCAGAAATTCACCATAAATAAATGATTATCTTTCTCCGTAAAGTATGTGTGTTCATCTCATCTGTAAAAGTCACGTGAGCTTTTGTAAATTTATTTCTATTAAAAGTCATAGGTAAATTTCTGACACCTTAATGGAAAACTTATTTTGGATCTATTGCTATGCTTCTCAAAATAATGGAAGAGATGGATGATACGTGAGCATATAACAACAAAGTGAATCAGAATACACTAAACTTTCCTATTTTGTTTCCAGAGTTAGGGGTTTGCTAATAATTCTGGTGGGACCAAAGCTTCCCCACAAGAGTATAAAAATCTGCATGAGTATTTCTGTGAGAGAACAATTCAAAGTAAGTGTTTTCAGAAAGGAGAGCTTAACATTTAGACAGGAATCCTTCGGGCAAAAAAGTATAAAGTGAGAAGTGGTGAATGATGTCAGTGTTCAGTTCTGGGCTTGGAGAGAAATGGGGGCTTTTCTGCCCCATCTGTCAAAAAAGGAAGCCCAAAATCCTTTTGTTTGTGTTCCCAAAGATACACTGAGAGTGTGCAGGGGCTAAGCCTGGGCAGTCAAGGGAATTTTAAATATGAATTAATGTAAAACAAAAAATCCCTTTCCTCTTAACAGGGTAAATCACAGGACTTTCACCCTGCTCATCGGTGAAAGGTTTATTTAAGCTTGTATCATCACAACAACAAGCCATATGCTGAAATCATTCTGCAGTTGAAGCAGCATCGGAATTGGGGTTTGTTGTGAGGAATTTGTCTGTGTTACATTTCAGTAGTAATATCCCTTCTAGATAGGTCTAAAACTCTGCTTATTTTGGCTGTGTTTGCAGGAAAACGGAAGGGATGGGCTGCAAGCACTGGACTGCAGAAGAAGGTACATTTGAAGCCTGATTTTCCTTCTCGCTCTAAGGTTTTTTTATTACGCAGTTTTGTGCTTTATGGAACCGGGTGTTTTAGAGGTGAGTGCTTTTCCTTTGTGTGAGCTGTTTGGTTTTCTCTTCCTGTGTCCGGTTCTCTCACACCGCTCTGAGCTGGGCAGTGTTTTGCCACGTCTTGCCCTTTTCTAGGACAAAACCTAAATTGTCATTGTACCTGTGCATGCAGACTCTTACATTAATTGTCATAAAACCAGCCATCACAATTAAAAGTAAAGCAAATCTCATCTCTTTAGTTTGGGGGTTTTTTTGGCATCTCATGGGGAGGCTCCACGATAATCTTGTACAAGTTCATACGCTGTGTCTGGTACTTTGGGGTTAGGAATGTTGAGAACTGGAAATGAGAAACTGAGATGAGCCCAGTTTTAGCCAATCCTTGTAATTCTTTGACGTCCTGTGGGTAACTTTAGACTTCCACAGTAAGTGACAGACATTCATCCTCTGTCACGCCTGTAGTTGATGGCTTCTTTTGAAAAACTCAGTACCTAAACTTGCTTCTGTCTATTTTCAACCTGCTCAGTGTTGTGTAAATGCTTTATTTATTTATTTATGTGTTCCAGTTAAGCAACTTAGTAGGCGAGAAGCTCGCATTTCTTGGGATTTAGCTTTCAAAGGTCTGCCCTCATTTTTCAGAGTCCTTGATCCATGTTATTTAATGTTCCCTTCTAAGGTTTTGACAAAACTTAACAAAAATGTCAATAAATGGACTGATTGACTAGCTACAGGGCAAGTAAAACATTCCAAACAAACGACAGATACATATTTAGTTTTAATCTAAACCTTTCTTTGAGCTATCACTTTTTCTTGAGTGAAATTTTTTACTGGCTTTTTTTATTTTTTTTAGTTTTTTTTTTTTTTTTTTAAATCAGGTTGCTCCAAGCTCCCTCCAACCTGGCCTTGAACCCCTCCAGGGATGGGGCAGCCACAGCTTCTCTGGCCAACCTGGGCCAGGCTCTCACCACCCTCACACCAAACAACTTCTTCCTAATATTCAGGTCTGATTTAGTCCAAACCCTGTTTAAAATGGGTCTGTCTAAATTTGGGTTACTCGGCACCGTATTGAGTCTTGATCACCTCCAAAGCCACTGGAGTTAGAGGATGGGGCCTGGGAAGACGTTGTCACCATGGAAACACTGAGTTTTCATGACATCAAAGATTAGAACACTGTTTTGAGTCCTTATTCTGGGGTTAATTAAAAATCTCCACGTTATTTGCACTGCTGAGAGGCCTTTGAGCTCACAAATTTATATTGAATATATTTGTTGCTGGGATGCTTTCACAGACAAATTACCATATAATTAAGGTTGTTTAATATGAAGGGTTAATTGGAGGCCTCAGTCAAAGAGCTCACAAAGGCTCAACTGTATCTTGGTTCATTTTGAGGCTTCTAATCAAAAAATCCTCATTCCAAAAAGAAATGCTTTGTCTTGTAAAGAAAACAAAGCCAAAGTTTCACTTACTGGATGTGGTAGCAAATCTAACATGGGGATATTTAATGTCTAATATTCTCCTTTCATGGCTGTTGCGATCATTTCTGCCCTATGGGAGGAGCACCCCCAGGTACATGGCATTATGAAATGTCCTCATCTCATGCCAGGGGCTGCCCATGAGGGGGAGAGCAGTAATCTTCCTAATCTCGTTAATCTCTGAAATCACAGCACTGCTGTTTTCATAAACGTCTGCTCTTGCAAGAGATGCTTTTGTAGAGCAGTCTCTGACAGTGACTGCTGTCCTGCCCATCAAAGAGAGGGTGGTCAGCTCCGACGTCCCTCTGAGTATGTAAGGCTGGTGACACCCCCTGTGGAAAATACTACTTTATGTGCGTTAGACTTAAGAAATTTGC
>JAHREE010097211.1:0-14830 GCA_033628505.1 Tringa tobata | reverse complement strand
TTTCCTGAAATAAGGCATTGACGAGGAAGAACACAAAAAGAGATTTGGGTTTTTTTTCCTCATTGTTTCATAGTAAATCTCCAGAACAGCAGAAGCAGCTCATTTCTGAGATAATCCGTGCTGGTTTTACTTTGCACCTACGCCATGGTGCCTTCGGGCTGTAGGTGTTGGCTTCACCTTGTGCTACACTTCAGCTGGAGGAGGATAGACAAGAACGTGCTTCAGTGTCTTGGGTCAGGTTGTTTACAGTCATAAATGACGTTGTGCCTGTCAAGTACTACATACGTGTCTCTAGAAGTTTCTGGAAGCCAACTTAATTTGTACAAAGTCTGATTATCGATATAAATTCCTGGTGGGTTTTTTTGTTGTTGTTGCCGTATTTTGTGCCATGTCATCCTAGGCTGGACAGTGTGCTCCTCAGGCCATGGGACCACTCTCCAAGGACCTCTCATTAGCATTAAAACTTAATTGTGAGGAAGCATGTGTATTGCTGCATCCCTGGCCCTGCTTCATGCAGAGCATCGCTCCTGGACCGTTCTCCTGCCACTCACTTCTTCAGCTCCTGAGCGCTGCCTCCTCGCCTTGCCTGCGCAAAGCCACCCGAGAACACGACGTTAATATTACAAACATCACAAAAGATCCAGAGGAGCATAAATTACCTCAAAGGCACTGTTCTGAAAAAGAAGAAAGTCATCCCCTACAGCTATTCTGATTGACCTCTGACAGTCGTGTTACAGAGCTCGGCGAGCGCTCGGGGA
Source organism: Tringa tobata (assembly GCA_033628505.1). Lineage (NCBI taxonomy): Eukaryota > Metazoa > Chordata > Aves > Charadriiformes > Scolopacidae > Tringa > Tringa tobata. The sequence goes on along the minus strand of JAHREE010097211.1, from coordinate 14,072 downwards.
TTTGTGCAATTACACCAACTCCATGTTAAAACCATTGATTAAAAAAAAAAAAAGAAAAGTAGTGCTTCCACGGCAGAGCTTGTTCATAAATCCTGACTCTCTGAGAAAGAGGAAAGGGGCATTTTTTTGCAGGTGAATAGCATAAAGGTTTGTTGAGTTTTGTTTTTAATAATTGAGAAAATCCCTGAGAAGAGAAGTTAAAAAGCAGCCGGTCTGTGACATGAGTGACAGAGTCGCGTCTGGGGAACAAACTGTTAGAGGGGATTTGGGAAAGCAGCACAATTTGCAAATATGCCCTTTCCTCTCAGGGCTTCAGAAAACGTCCATATTAATCAAGTTAATCCTGTGAAAAGGAGGGTTCTGTATCTGTCTATCCATTTTATAGGGTGGGAAACAGAGGCAGCTGTATGGAAAGCAAATACAATCCCGAGTACTCTCCCTTCTCCTTGTGATTTGTGTGCTGGTAAACAAGTCTCCTAGCGAGAAAAGAAAGGGGGTCAGTCGGCTTAGTTCGTCTGAAGGAAGGTTAAGAGGCAACAGAGATCAAACAGTCAAGTTCAGGAGGTGAGAGGACACAGCTCTCCTACCGGCTTGGCTGGGGCTGATCCTTCATTAACTGGAGCCTCGGAGAGGCTCTTATGGAAAGAGGTGACCTGGTCTGACCAGAGGCTGTAGGGGTGGATGCGTAGAGATGATTTGTGTGAAATGAGCTGCTTTCTCGTTATGAAGAAGGTCAGGCTAGTTGGTACAAGGATTTTTTTTTTTTCCCTGGGTTAAAAACCTTGGAAAAATGTATCTCTGGTTGGCCATAAAGAAATGGAGGTGTCGTCATAGCTAATCACTTCTGAAGCTCCCAGTGAAGGCACTTCTCCCTCAGCAAGGGGTGGTAGGGCTGGGAATAGACTACAAGAGTGCTGTTGCTCTCACCCATCCCTGTATTCATTAATGGCAGGTAATTATTATCCAAACAGTCTGTGATTTTACTTTTCTAGAGCTGAACAGTAAACAGAAACAGTCTGATTTGTGGTGGCAGTGCCATTCCCTCAGTCCCGGTGAGGAGCCCAGCAGCACCAACAGTTCACTGTGAAATTCAGGACAAGGAATTCACCTGGATGCCTGGTCTTGGCTTCAGCTGTCTATTAGCCTGCCAGAAGGTCCCATTGAACCCACAGCCAAATTCCTAATGCTCTTTCCTGAGGAATCTGGAGGTCTTCCCTATGATGTGATGGATATGACCTGAGAAGAGTGAATACTCAGCCTATAATGCATGCAAATGCAAGGCTGGAAGTTGTTTGTGAGTCTGGAAGTTATGTGTCTGCAACCACTTTTGCAATGGATGACATTTGCCTGTGTGACCCCTTCCTCTCATCTCATAAACAGCCACCACCTGCGCTTTGATGATGTGGATGGTTAGATACCAAGGAGGGACTCCAGTTTATGGATGTCAAATGCCAGAGTTTTCCCAGAGAGATTGTGTAGTCTCCATCTTTGGAGATATTTAAAACCCAACTACACAGAGTCTTGGGCAACCTGCTCTAGCTGATCCTTCTTTGAGCAGGGGGAATGGCCTAGATGGTCTCCTTAACTGTCCTGTGATGCTGGAGCATTTCTCCAGCCTGTCCAGGTCCTTCTGGATGGCAGCATGACCCTCTGGTCTATCAGCCACTCCTCTGAGCTTGGTGTCATCAGCAAACTCGCTAAGGATACGCTCTGCCCCATCATCCAGGTCATCAATGAAGGTGTTAAACATGAGTGGACCCAGTATTGGCCCCTCACCAGCATTAGCCAGTCTTATCACCTCCAGGTGTGAGAAGCCCTTCCTCATGTTTCCTGTTCCCAGAGGTGCTCTATCCTTCCTTATAGTCTCTCCCAGTGTTTCAGTCCATTTTTCCTACTTTGGTTTATAGCTATTCCCTTGCCTTGGCCAACACAAATGAAGAGAATGTTTTCCTCCTTGTCTTTTCACAGCAGCTTTGCACAGATTTGAAGGCTCAAGTTTTCCCATCAATCTTCCCTTCTAGAGGCAAAAGCAACCTCATTTAATCAGTCTTTCCTAGCAGGCCATGTTTTCTTGACCTGTTGTCATTCTCCAAGTTCCCTCTAGACTCTCTTCATTCTCTGGCAAAATCTGTGCCGGAGCTTGTTGCCTACAGCTGAGGGCTCTGCAGTGTGGGGTCAAGCAAAAGGTTTACTTCACCTGTCTAAAAGATTGTAATTCTATTTATACATCGCACAATGATGCCTGCCACTTTTACAGGAAACGTCATTGCGGATTCATGTTCCATTTGCAGCCTATAGCATCCCTCCATCCTTCTCTGCAGCACTGGCAGTTGTTCCCCCCTTTCCATTTGTGCACTTCTTTGGCTGCTCCAAAATTCAGGTCCCTGCTGTTGTCCTGAATGACATAGTGTCGTATTTTCTTTGTCAAACATCACTTCTGGTTTGTTAGGGTTGTTCTGAATGCTGAAACTGTCACCTAACCTCCCAGTTTGGTGTTGTGTGTGTGTTTAATGAAGCTAATCCCTGTCCCATCACCCAGCTCATGGATCAAAATACAAATGGAGAGAGCAGAGCTTATAGAATTGTAGAATTGCCTAGGTTGGAAGGGACCTTTAAGATCATTGACACCAACCATCAACCTAACACTGCCAAGACCACCACTAAACCATGTCCCTCAGCACCACGTCTACACCTTTTCTAAGTACCTCCAGGGATGGTGACTCCACCACTTCCCTGGGCAGCCTGTTCCAATGCATGACGACCATTTCAGCGAAGAATACAAATTCATGCCTCTGGCAGGATAGATATCCCTTCAGTTGGACTTGGGTATGGTTGTTCTTTCATTTGCATTTTAGGTGATGAGGATAAAGCTGTGCTAAAATGTTTTTCTTTTTCCTTTTTTTTTTCTTTCTTTTTTTTCTTCTTCTATTTCCCTGTCTCTAGTATGTTAGGCAATGCTTGTTCCAATTTGTACAAACTGCCTTCACAGTAAATTGGACAAGTCTCCCTGAGGAGCAGTAGACAAAAGACTTGGGAGGTGCCATGGGGATGGAGAGGGAAATGCTTTGATTGCCAATCAAATTAAAGGTATTTAGATCCGCTCTTAAATGTTCCTGTAAATATATTACTGTGGGGTAGGAGCATAGTTGTGGAGCTGTGCGAATAAAGGATATTTCAATGGCTTTGTATGATGGGGTGGGACATGGTTGTTTCTAAAATGGTTGGTTAAACTAAACCAAAATATTTCATTTTCAGTTCTTTCTTTTTTTCCTCACTTACAGGGAGAAAAAGTTTCAAAATGGAAGCATGCATTGAAATGGATAAATCAACATGAAATATTTGTAGTGCTCTAAAAGCCTTTCTTCCCTTCCCTCTTTCACACCACTCTGTTGGGAAAAAATAGATGCATTCACTATTTGCCAAAGAAACACTTGCCCAGTTGTAATCAAGTCATTTTACAACATGATGGAGACTTTCACTCCGCATTTGTTGTGTGTGGCCTTGGGGAAGTCGTGGAAGAAAATACTTACACTTGCTTATCTCTAGAAAGAAAGGATGGGTCAGGATCGACCTCTCTACAGAAGAGCAGTTTTAAGCTTTTTCGTTGCCCGACTTCCCTGCTTACAGCAGTTTTAATTTGTAGCCATGCTGGGAGGTAAAGAAAATAAGTCCTTATCCCTGCCCAGAAGTTTTCCTGTAACTGTCTTTTATGTCCCCTTATTTTCCAAGGTGAAGGTCTTGTGAGATCTTGGGTTGCATTTTGCAGTGGAGGTTGTATTACTGTGGTAGTTGTGGGCCGACCTGAGACCTGGGAGAGGCCAAATTTGTTCTCAAGTCCATTTCAGACTCACCAAGTGCATCTTCATCTGTTCCTTGTGGTGTTAAGTAGTTGCAAAGAACTTCCATCAAGACGTCATAGATTATATATTTGTGGTGCTCGAAGTTTTTCATGCTTGACATGATCAATTGTGTTGTTGAGTGTCTTGGAAATCCTTGGTTTCCAGATAGTTTGTTTTAACTTACTTTCCCTCTTCTTCACTTCACCGTCTGTGTCCTCCATGACACACAAATCCAGGCACTCACCCTCTCTCTCAGGCTGCTTGTGCTGTTTGAGGTTGGCTGCCATCAGTTTGGACTGAAGGCTCTTTTTCCAAAAATACAGTGTTTTATGGCTTAGGGGCACCTGCAGCCTCAGATGCCAGTTATATGTGTACGTGGTACACTGAGGCTGGGGGGAGGGAAGCTGTACCCTGGATTTTCTCCACTTTTAATGGCTTTATCTCCCATCCCTTGCTCTCTTAAGGCAGTAGCACTTTCATCCTCTTTTACATGTCTGGCTCAATTAAGGGAGGATGGTGAGTGATTCCTTTAGTCCTAGAGTTTCCCTGTCTGGCCAATCTCAGCAGTATCGTGCCCCAACTGATGTAGCACCTTTATTTCTTCTCTTCCTTTGTTGTCATCATTATAAGTTTTAAACTGAAAGAGGAGAGATTTAGATTAGATATTAGGAAGAATTTCTTTCTTGTGAGGGTGGTGAGACACTGTCCCAGGTTGCCCAGAGAAGCTGTGGCTGCCCCATCCCTGGAGGGGTTCAAGGCCAGGTTGGATGGGGCTTTGAGCAACCTGGTCTGGTGGGAGGTGTCCCTGCCCATGGCAGAGGGGCTGGAACTAAATGATCTTTAAGGTCCCTTCCAACTCTAACCGCTCGATGACTCTATGATTTCCATGCCTTAGAGTTGAACTATTTCTAATATCAAATTCCTGGGACCCTGCTGACATGCTGGAGGGTGTCTGGGGCCCATTGTGAGAAAATGCCTGTGGACAGAGGAGGTGAGAAGAGGGAAGAAGTAGTATTTCTCTGACAGTGCTGCATTGATTTCATCCTGCTTCTGCTACCTTAGGCCTTAGCTTTTCTTTTTTTTTTTTTTTTTTTTTTTTTTTTTTTTTTTTTTTAAACCAGGAAGGAAAAATAACTCTGGCTCCAATATTTATACTAGAGGCCCAGGAGCTTATAATATAGCAGTAAACTGTCTCTTTTGAGAGCTCATCAAGACTGCAGTGTGATGGATAGACTCCTAGTCAGCTGTGTAGTGGTAATGTTCCAGAAGATGGCATTACCTTTTTTTTTTTTTGATTGAGTGCCTGGTCTTTGCCTACCAGCTCAGGATCTCAAAGCACCTGGTGAACAGCGAGGAATTAAAAGTCTTGCCGCAGCTGAAGCAGATAAATGGTTGCCCTTTATCACCAGAGAAAATAAGGCACAGGGAGGACAAATGACTTGTTTGCCTCCAAGATCAGCTGTGGTCCAGGAGACCTGGATTTTAATGCTTTTATTTTTCAGAGGTGGGCATCCTAAAGTTTGGAGACAGTCCCATATTTTTTTAATTTTCCTTTTTCTTTTCCTTTTTTTTTTTTCTTAGAATACTGGGTTTTAACTGGCTTTTAACAGTGTTGTATCTGTCTTTTTCTCTGTTTCCTTAGATTTGAAGTATAATCCTGCATCCATTGCTATCTAGAAAATGTCTTATGGATCCATTGATGGTAGTGGCTTTGGGAGTAGGAATCCATTTGGAGGCCCTTCGAGACAAGGCTATCAACCTCTCGGTAAAGTATCGATCCCTTGCTGTTATTTATTCTACCTGAGTCCCTGGGGACCGAAGTTTTACTTGCTCATGTTCAGTGTGGCTGGTGTATAAATATCACCCTCTCTCCGGAGGTCATTTCTGATAGTGGCTTTCAAAGGTGAAAACCAGACTTTTGTGGAATTTGATTTGTGTGGTGAGGCAACACGTGTTACTGTGCTCAGGACTTGAGGCTGCAACGGGGAAGAGCAGCGCTAATGAGGAGTTTGGAGCTGTTTTGGGTGGCTAGGAGAAGATATTTGGAATATTCTGTAGACCTGGATGTGGCAACAGGGCCAAAAACTTGCTCAGGAAATGCTGAAATCATAAACGGTGTCTTGCAAATGGCTGTGGATTCTATTTTTGTGGCATGTTTGTAAGCAAAGACCAGATGTGCTTTCCATACCTGTTTTCCCCCCTGACCCCAAAAGGAAATACTCCGGAAATACTAAGGTAGAAAAAGAAAACCATCTTGGTGTCAACCTGTGTATCTGAAATGGTCCCAAATGTGCAAGTCACAGCTGTGCTTCATACAAGGACATTCATAATGTGTCTGTCGTAACGTGGAGCGTGGCTCATGATTATAACCTCCTGCAAGTGTGTGTTGAAGGCGTTAACCTCACCATGTCCCCTTCTTGACACAGGCAGGTTGTAGGAGGCATCCTTTACCAGAAGAACGGTGGGTAGCATAACAGTTGTCCCTGTTGACACAAGGCTGGTTCATGCTGGAGGTGGAAGGTAGGTCTCATCCTGCCCACTGCTGAGCTACTCTTCAAGAGGCCAGCGCAGGTGGGTGTGGGCAGATAAGACCACATCTCCAGCTGCCCAGATCTGCACCACATCTCGATCCAGATGAGTGGTTGCTGTAGGTCCTGATCTGGGTTAATCTAGTCTGGCTTTCTTGTTAGCACCCGGGAAGAACATCACCCCTCTTTTCAACTGTCTTTGTTTTTGGCAGAGATGTTCATTAAGGCAGCCTGACTTGAGTTTTCAAGTTTTGAGGGTTGCAAATGTTCTTCGGAAAACACTTCGTTGTTTTGCAAATAGCTGTTTCCCCCTGGATGGGAATATAAAAGAAGCATCGAGATTTCGCTTGGTTTTCTGTTTTCTTACGAGTTTGAATGTAATTATGTTTTTTTTTTTCTTCCTTTGAACAAGGAGAAGGTATTGAAGTAAGTGCGAGTTGTCTGTTCAGTTGTAAATAGTGATTTTTAGGCTATTCTACGAGGCAAAATTAAAGGCATAAAAGCAAGGAAGAATGAGATACTTGGGCACAATGAAAGAACCATAAGAAAAGAGGATTGAAATGTGGGCTGGACAAATGATGAAACTCAGGGCATTGTAGTTTAGGTTAAAAAAACCCATGAATACTTATTGTGCTCTATGAAAGGGCCGCTATTTTTAATGCAGATACACAGAATAATTCAAGACACTTGCAGTCTCTAAATATTTGAAGAGATACCTCGTTGGGCCTGGCTTGCCTGTCGCTTGGCGGTTACTGATGTGACGCTAAAGCCACCCTCTGTGGGTTGCAAAAAGCAGCTGATGGAGAAACATCAGCTTTCTCAAGACAGCCATAGTCTGTCGGCTGCCCGGCTGGAGCCTGTGAACATCTTGATTTAGGTCTTGGAGTTGAGCGCTCTTGGAGTTGAGTGCTGGCTTCCCCTCCATGCATGCACATCTCATCTCAGGTGGCATTGCGATGGACACATCTCCAAGTACCTCCAGGGTTGATTTTTCCAGCAAGCCAAAATTGGTTGTGGACTTGCTAAATAATGAGTTGGTTCCTTGCCTTAGATGCTATGGAAAAGACTGCAAAGGAAGGAACCTGGTTGCGTTGGCCAAGGGCAACTTTTTGGCAACTTTTCTCCTTTCTGTGTGTCTTGATCAGAGATGCTACAACTGAACCTGTGTAGCTCCCCGTGGTGGTCGCCCTTGCTGACCAGCCCAGTCAGAGAGACCCACAGGCTCCATTTGCAGCACTTCTGGGAGGAATCTCAGAGGCAGTTTTTTGGGGAATTTGGTTTGCTTGGGACTCCTGGGTTTCAGATATTTCTGGTTCAAACTCTGCTTTTGATGGTGTTGCTGGATATCCAGGATTTCTTGGAAAAAAGCAAGTCTACTTTATTATGGTTTTTTTTTTTTTCTATCGGAAATTGTTGGGAGAGATGAGAAGTCACACTTAGCAAAACTGAAGTGTTCTTTATCCTTAACCAGGGTGCGTGACACCCTAAGGTGTGTCACAAAGAAGACCACTTGGGATTACTTGGAGTGTAGCAGCTTTGGGGGTTGACGGTGTCATTCCACAGCCACTGAAGAACAGCGAGGAGTGGCAAGTGGAGGCGTAAGCCATGTCCCTGCTTTGCAGCTGTGAGTTATGACCTCCTCCAGCAGCATCTGCATCTCTCATCCTTGTTCTGCTCACCCAAATCCATAAAACTACAAATATTCCCCTATTCCCTTGTAGGAGCTTCTTGGGCTTCAGCTGAGGGTTGGTGTTACAGGGAGAAGTTGAAAAGTAGGTAGTAGAAGGATTTTTTTTTCCCTTTTTGTTTTTATTTTTTAACTTGAGGAATTAAAAAAGAATGAAATAACTTTAGAAGATATATTTTTTCTAAGTAATGTGACATGTCTAAAATAAACAGAGAGGAAGCACTGTACAGCAGTAGGAATTAAACCCTGAATTCGTATGATTTTGGTGTGTGCAACGTGCACTCTCTACGGTATTCAACCTGTCTTCCCAAACCCATATCTTTTTTCGTGGGGAAAATGAACAAAACCTGCCTTACACAGGGAGGCACAGAGGTCAGGGAATTCAAATAGCTTGAATTAAAATGCCACAAGCCAGGAAATTTTTAACACTGCTTTTATTAACCTTACCATGCCCTGAACATTAAATGCCAGGTTTGAAAGGGGTGAGGGTAATTTCATATTCCAGGTGCAATGTTTCTGGGTGCACTGAAGGGACCGTTGGGTCAGTGCTTAATTTTACTGTGACTTTGGCTAGACCATTTTTCCTTCGGTGGCACATGAAGGTATTGTGTGGCCAGAGTCGTACTCAAGAGATATTGCACGTGAGTCTTTCTTCTGGTCTGCCAGGTTGGTTATCTTGTCACCGAACGAAATGAGATTGGTCCGTGCAGGTTGTTCTTGGCAATATTTGCTGGGTATATATCACCTAATTATAGTTTTTGATACTTAGCAATTGTTAAATGATTTCTTCTAACATTTTTCCAAGAATCAGGTCTTTGCCCTCCCCTCTCTACCATCGACCTGCCTTTGTGGTGAGAAAACTCAACTCTTGGGTGGAAAGTCACATCTAAAGTGCTGGCAGTGCTGTCTTTGTCCTGTCTTAGCAGTTGGACCATCCTTCTGTCCTCTCCAATCCCATTTTGCCCTTTTTCTAGAAGTTTTGGAAAGTTATTTGTCCTTAAAAAAATGCATCCCAGGCTCATGTTGCTTTTAGGTTGGTAAAGTCACAGAGCTCATTTGCTGCATGGGAGGAAGATGATCACACTGGTCATGACACCTTTGGTGGGAAAAGGATGGTGGGAACATTGCTGGAGACCCAGGTCCAGTGGCTAAAGTTGGAGTAGATGTTTTGTAGCCAAAGCTCACTCAAAAGCTTGTGTATTAACCAGCTCTGTGGCCTGACCACCATGTGGTCTCATTGCATCTCCAGGTCTGATGGCAAACCAGGGGAAGGAATCCACTTCTAGCTTCACATCTTGATACTGCAAAGTGCTGAAGCGCATAACAAACTCTAAAGTACACAAGGAGTCCCCCTGAGGTTAATTAACATTAAGCAGGTGGTTAATCCTTTTGCTTTATTGGGACCTGCATACTGCTTTGGTTTTGCATTATCTTCTCAAATTACTTCCAATACTTGCAATCCTTTGTTAAAGGGACACTGAAACCCTTGGTCACTTTAGCATTGTCCAAAGGCTCTGGAAGATGGTCTAGGTCTGGTTGTGGCAACTGTTCATCAGTGGAGCAAGGAGGGACCCAACCGTGCAGTTAATTATCCTTAGAAAGAGTTAAAAGCAGGGAAAGACAGCAAGAACAAATTCTTTGAATCTTTTAGGGAGTTTCAAAGCTTTTGTTTTTTTGTTTCAGGGGCTTTTGTTTGTTTGTTTTTAAAAGATAAAGTGTTTAAAACTGAAAGGATTGGACTGTGTCTCGGTCACATTCAGTAATATAACCAAAGCGTGTGTTTGGGTTGGAGTCCCATCAAGTGTAGAATGTAAGGAATGATTCATAGAGCGACTTTCTGTAGTGTCTTTTATCTGCCATGCATAGATCTGTTCACAAATATAACTGTAAAAAGAAAGTGGTCTTGCCTCAATTTTATATGGCATTAAAAAAAAAAAAAAAAAAGAAATAAATACTTGTCAAACATTGTGTAAAAAGTTTCTGATAATGTTAATGATTGACTTTCACTTCTAAGTTTTGGGTCCCGTCATATTTTCTTGAATTTATGGGGACACAGAAGTAGAGGGCTCAGGTATTGTATTAAATAAATTGTCAATTGACCAGAAATAAAGTTCTGGTCAAAGCCTAGATGCATAATATAAAAAAAAATCATAATAATAAATAAATAATATTAAAAAATCGTAATGAGATGATCTCTCCTACTAGACTAACTCAAGAGGCTTTTTGTGGCATGTACAGAGGAATTATTTCACATTGTTTCTTAGCTATTGTGCAAGACTTCCAAGCATTATAAATTTATTCTCTTGGTCCAGTTTCACTAAATTTAGTGGATATTCTCTGTTTTACATCTAGTTCTTAGAGATCTTAGCAGTGATTTAATGAATTAATAAACCTAAACATAAGAAAACATATTAAAGAATAATGAACAACATGTTTTATAGCAAATGGAATTGCCAGGAGAATTAACTTTCATACACGAATTAACTTTGAAACTGTTTGTTTTAAAAACCTCTGCCCTATCCCTTCTGGCAATTTTCACATTACAACAAATGTTTCACTATAATCTCAGTATTTCAGGGAAGTTAAGTGGTTATGTATTTATTTATATAACTAGCAAAACCAGAGCACACTGTTGGAATAAGTAAGTGTTTTAATGAAATATGTGAGGGTGAACTGACAACTTCATAGCATTTAAAAAAAGAACCCAAACCCAAAACCTCTTGGGTAAAGATAAACTCTTTTTTCTCTACCAGTTTTATTTGTTAGTTTTGATCATTCAGAGCCATTTTACTGTAAACATGTAAAAATCATGCCAGTGGTCCCAATCTTGAACAGAAAACCCGAAAAGAAATTAGCTAATTAATTCAGTTCTTAGGGATGTGGAATACGTCTTTCTTAATCAATTAAGAAAACAGAATGTAGCTTCCTTTGTGAATGTGTTGCTTTTTCCTGTTTCTCTTTGAAGATGCAAGTGGAGTTTTATAATATTTGCTTCTGCCAGCAAAATGGGATTGGAGATTTCTATAGATACTGAAATGCTGTAGTTGTGGATTTCTGTTCCGCAGCCTAACTGTAAGGATGTATTTATTTGCAGAACGTAGAAAACCTCACTTCTCTACATTATGGAGGGGTAAACAGCTGACCCAAATATGTACGGACACAAATGGAATTTTATTTGAGTGAAAAAAAAAAACCAACAACCCAGGAATAAAGCTTTTATCCGTGCTGTCAGTCCAGAAATATCATTGTTAACTCACTCTTCTTCCAGGTCAGCGTTTGCTCAGGGACAGCCACTGGCAGGTAGAAGTGGGCAGGGATTAAAGATCAGCAGTGGGGAAGGGCTCGACAGATGTAAGCAGGTAGATTGGGGATTAGGACGAATTAACCGTGGATGGGAAGCATTTAGGAGCAAGGGGGGGATTTTAAATAGGATTTTAGGACGTACATGTTGCAGATCTTCCCTGAATTTCTCTGTTAGACTTGGACATTAACGGTTGGGATTCATGAGTGCCTTTAGTGGCTGTTGATGAAGGTAATGTCGGTCCTGATGGTTGTAGTGGGGTGGAAGAAGCATTTTATGTAGGTTTTGAGATGTGTAAGTCATTGTGTAGGTCTTTCTAAAACCAATTTCCCATTATTTCCTGATCCCAAGCTGGAAAATACAGGGTGAAGGCAGAGGAATAAATCACAGCCCTGCAGATTTGTACATCAAGGACCAAATACGATGAGTTTAGGCAGGAAAATAGGACAAAGTTGGTTGCACTTGACAGCTCTCCCTTGTGCTCACCCCTTGTGCTGCTGAACCATGGCATGGCAGTGGGAAAGGCATTTCCCTTGGCAATTGCATCCTAAAGTTTGAAGCTGGCATGATTTCCGTGGAAAAGGCTTTCTCCTCCCCATTCCTGAGCTGCAGGGTTTTCCTTAGCCAGAGTCCCTTGCTGTTAAATCTTGGTTATTCCCTTAAAACAGGGACTGCTTTAGTCACTGCATTTTCTTGGCTTGCAATTCATGGGGCTTGACTCTCCTCTGATGCTAGCCATCCTTTGAGCTGAGCTGTTTCTGTCCTGGGCTCATCCTTTAGTGGACATGAGCTTTGCTACTGGGATTATTGAAGATCTGCACAGTAAGAAACCCAACAAGGTGTAAACTTGCCTTTAAAATTTAAAGGCACTGTCCACTGCCACTGGACAGTGATGTAGATGGAGATGTTCATCCTCTTCTTTTAGCAAAACTGGTTAGCAGCTATCTTCTATGCATCACAGAATCACAGAATGATATGGGGCTGGAAGGGACCCCTGGAGATCATCTAGGCCAACCCCCCTGCCAAAGCAGGTCCACCCAGAGCAGGTTGCACAGGATGGTGCCCAGGCAGGTTTTGAATGTCTCCAGAGAAGGAGACTCCACACTCTCTCTGGCAGCCTCTTCCAGGGCTCTGCCACCCTCACAGGAAAGAAGTTCGTCCGTATGTTTAGTTGGAACTTCCTATGTTCAAGTGTGTGCCTGCTACCTCTTGTCCTGTCACTGGACACCACTGAAAAAAGACTGGCCCCATCCTCCTGACACCCTCCCTTTAAGTATTTATAGACATTGATCAGATCCTCCCTCGGCCTTCTCTTCTCCAGGCTTAAAAAGACCCAAGTCCCCTCAGCCTTTCAATGCTGAGAATGTTCCTCTCTCTTCTCCCTGGATGGTTTCTCAGTCCAGAGAAGCACTTGAAGAAAGTGTAATTTCTTCTGTCTTGTAACTGTGGGAGTATGGTACAGGTTGTTATCACGGCCACTTTGACTCACCTGCAACTTCTTCCCTTGGCTGAGATGGAAATGAAGCAGCTGGAGAGTGAAGTAGGGCAGGTTTTGCCCTTTGGGGTGCTGCTTCTGCAGAGATGGGTGTCAGGGCTGGAGAAACCAGTCTTGAAGGCTTGAAGACAATCTTGAAGAACCATAGATCATGCTGTTAATGGCAGGGCCTGCCTTTCACAATCTTTAGTTGTGACATCCCAAGCAGTACCTGCATTTCATTCTCTGGGTTCCATGCCTTTCTGCCCAAATAACTAATTTTTTTTAGAGAAGGTCAGCATCAGAGACTGAAACTTCTAGTTGTTTCAATAGTATTTGCCATTGTCATCCATGTCAGGGGGGATGGACAGAATGACTCCTGTCTGGTGACAGTGGGGAATGTCCCCAGTTCTTCCAAATCGCAGAGCAGCTTCGTTGGGTTAACATGCTATTTTTAGTTTTAATTGGTCTTAGTCTATCTGAAAAAAATTTGATCCTTTTGTTCCTGGCAAAGACCCACATGTCTAGCAGTTGGGCATGATGCCATCTCGCCAGATGGCCGGCAGGGCAGTGGCCAGCACAACTGTGTCACATCTCCTTTGCTTGGCAGCACACATTCCCAGGTGACAATTGCCATCCACTTTGAACTTAAAACACACCTAGGGACTGGGCAAACCAACGTGCTGGCTTTAATCCAGCAGTAGCTTGGTCGAATGTCATGGAAACAATGCCCACAACTGCTTTGCGGGTGGGACAGGCTGAGAAGGTCCCTATTGTTGATAAGCGGTGGGTGAGCAGGAGCTTGGCTTTGGGATATGTTCAAGGCCAGGCTGGATGGGGCTTTGAGCAACCTGGAAGAGTGGGAGGTGTCTGTGCTCATGGCAGGGAGATTGGAACTGGATGATCTCTAAGGTCCATCCAACTCTAACCATTCTATGATTCCATAGTTCCATGATTCTATATCCTCTTATTCAGACCCCAGGCTCGTTTCATGCAACGTCTGTAGATGGACTAAGCAGAAACATGTTAATGGGATGTCTGTGTTTCTTACCTTTCTGTGGCTGCTGAGGACCACAGCGGAATGATAATACTTCTTTTTTTTCTTTTTTTTTCCTATATAAGCACATCATAACAATGTTAAGGTTTCTTTAATTCCTGCTAAGCCCAGTATATTTAATGGGAATTAAGCCTGCAGCACACTGAGGTGGTAGGCAGGTGATAATTCTTGGGAGGTACAGTACCG
>JAHREE010097199.1:0-15439 GCA_033628505.1 Tringa tobata | reverse complement strand
GATTACTTTCTAGGCACGGAGTTTCCCACTACTCATATTCCTTTCCAGACTTGAATTTCTGCCCCAACAGTTTGATATCCCCACCTCAGCTTCACGACCCGGGAGAGTCTCTCGTAAAAGCTGCTGAATACTGCCTACGACTGACCATTTTTTAAATATCTACACACAAACAGGCAGGCTTACGGTGGCCATGGGCAGGGGAATGAAGAGAGACCCCACACATCCACCATCATCACAGGAGGAAGAAATACATCATCTGCTAAGCCACACACCGCTCGGAAGCAAAGTAGAGATGAAAGCGAGACCACGGTTTCTCCTGATTATTCCCTTTTGGCAAAAAAGCATCTTTCTGAAATTCCAGTCGGGCTCTAATTCCCGTGTTGGGACGTGTGGTGTGAGGACCACGTGTGGTCCACTGGCCATGCTGCGAAGCCTCAGCAGCCTCCATCACTGGGAGCTCCAGCAATCTCAAACCAACCCGGCTCCTTCTCAACAACTACAAAACTTCTGCCGGAGCCGACAAGACGTGACGGGCTTTGATACCCACTCGTGTCCGGTATCTGTGAGCAGGGATGTCATAAAAACAGAGAACAAAGCAAACTTTGCTCTTCCGCAGAGCGTATCTGACAACAATAAATCCATATTCGGGATCTCCAGCAACGACCACGAAAGGAATCACAGACATGTGTGAAAATGATGAAGGACTATAAAAGCACAGGGGGAAATGCAGAGAAAACATTCAAAGCAAGAAAAGGGACTCTGAGGTGGTTCAAGAAGACTCGTCAAACAGAGGATACGGGATCTAATCAGACACTAACCCGTTTTTAAGTGGAGAATGCCTGTTATCAAGGAGGGAATGGGCCAGGAGGGCAGGAGAGCCACATCCCAGCCCTGTTTCTGGTGCCAGCGCCCAGAGGTACAGCTGGGCAAGCCCTCAGCCCTTCTGAAATGGGGCTGGTGACACCGATGCACCCTCCATGAGGTGCTTTCACATCCAAGGCTGACGAGTTTAGCCAATTTAGCCTGCTTCCTCGGCAGCTTCCGTCCCCCACTCCGGCTCCCATCCCACAAATGTCCCAGCTCGCTCCCAGCTCCCCTAAGGATGAGCTCGACCACAAAGCTTCACCATCCCACTGAGTTCCCAACACAAGTCCTTTGACAACTCACCGCCGTTTGCTCTTAGCTCACTGGATTTTCTTCTTGTCTTCTGGTATAAGCTGTGAGGAACATGGTCCTCTCTCTCAACGGCTTTCACAAACACATTCACACAAAGCCCCCTATTGCTGGAGTAACTCTACACGACTCTTTGGTGGTGCTCAAATTACTCCTGTAAGAGCACTTGGTTTCACAAGTGTTATTTTCATGCTTAGACACCAGGGATGTAATTTCTAGAGAGCTTCACCTGGGGGACCTCTTTAAGGAAATAACATTTTGCCGAGAGGCTCCACATCCAACGGTGGCACCAGCACTTCAGTTCCATGGCCTGGCATGCCAGAAACCCCTCAAATTCTGGTAAACTCCCAAATGCTGCCCTCTTCAACACTGATATTCATAAATAAATATGATACAAATAAATGAATATGAATAAATATGACACAAATAAATTATTCTTTTTGCCTTGCCCATGAAGGAAAATTTTTTTTAGAGGACAAGCTGTGAGCCGGGCATGTAGTGTGAATTTAATCAATCATTACTCCTGCCCTCTACTACAGGTAAGGCAAGCAGAGTAACCTGAGGGCCCAACACGCCTGAGAAATAAAGACAATTCTACTTCTTCAAAGCTAGCAAGGATTTTTCCTTGTTTAGATCTCTCATTTAGCTCTCAATGCTATCTGAGCTGTGCAGCTGGCTTCAAATGTCTTGAGTTCAACTCAAGTCCCACCAGACAACAATTTAGGGTGCCCAGGACATGTCATAGGAAAGGAGAAGACAGCTTTATGGTGGCACCTGCACTTTATGTCGTTTAGAGAGGCTGCAGAGTACCCTGAGAAACCAAAGAACTGACAAGCTCTTTGTTACATAGTTGAGTCTCTTCACACACTCCTTTTTCCTCCAGTTAATTAAAAATTATACACTATTTAAACCTCATTTCCTTCTACTGGGCGTCAGGCAGAAGCTGAAAAGAGCAGACCTTCATCAAACCCATTTCAAATTCTGATTACTTTTAAATTCAGAAGCAAAGGATTTTGCAAATACCTCAGGAGGAGTGAATCCAGTTGTCAAGAGTCTGTTGTCTGGATGGTTTTTATTGCAGTCTAAAGACAAATAAAAGCACTCCCGTCCTGAGTACATTCAGAGAGAAGATGCAATTCATTAAATATAATGAGTTTTTCAGACCTGCAATACTGAGAACTTGTTTGGTTATTTTTTCTTTTTTTAATTAAAAAGCCTATCTGCCATTTTGTCGATTTATTTGGTATCCGAGTGCTTTTAAACACTGGTGCTTAAATAATATGAAATCCATCTTTGCCAGAAACAAAGAGCAGATAAGGGCAAGTAAATTACAGCCTCCTTTACAGCATCCCAAACTTCAGTAAATGCTGGTCATTACAGACTCCATCTAAGGTACCACAACACACTGGGAGCTTACTATTTTCTCCTGTGACTTAACTGAGTCACTATCAGCAAGTAGGTTTACGGTTAGATTTACATAACAGAGAAGATTTCAGTTGTTCTGTCACTGAGCATCTACAGACGAAAAAGGCCAGCAAGTTTGATGAGACACTACACAGTCCCCCAAAATACAGTGCCATTTTTCAGCTCCTACTGAGAATTTTGCTTCCTTTATAGCATTATTCACTATTTTGAATTGACGTCTCACGGCAGCAATACAGAGCTATGGCAGAGGAAGGCTTGCTAATATACAGCTCTAGCTGCCCTAAACAGTCCTTTCTTGACTTTAAATCTTTTCCCACAATGTTAAAAAAGCCCACTTCAAACAACATCCATGGAATTGAGATGCTGAGCAGCTCTGCTATGGAAGTGCATAGGCACTCAAAGCAAGGCAAACATCTCAAGAACAAAGACGGGGCATTGAACGCTAAATGATGACATATCTCTTTTTATCAACACAGAAACTGTTTGCAAAACATCTACAAGTGGAGGGCTGCTTCTTGCTCCCCAAGGCATGAGTTCCACCCCTGAAAGCAGACGGGGGGAGACGAAGCCCTCACACCCAAAGTCACAGCCGTGCCCTCAAAAACCTCAGAGGCACCTTCACGCCTGCAGAATGCACCACCGTGCCTGCTCCAAACCCCAGCTCCTGTGGTGGCCATGCCTCTGTTTCAGAGACTGCTTCCCGGCCAGAGGTCCCACCAGCGATTCAGAGCGGTCCTGGCTCTTCACCTCCAACAGCTTTTAAAACCAAGAAAACGGCAGGTTTATGCCCAGGCATTAAAACCCCACTGAGAATACAGCCCATGCCAGCCAGGTGCAAACCTGAAACTCAAACGCTGGTATTGGACCCCTGATGTCCCAGGAGAAATAACCGGGAGGTGTCATCTTGTTCAATGCACCACCAAGTGCCTTCTCCACGAACACCTTCTACCTCATGTCTGCTGCAGGGGAGAGGGATGCTTTCCTCTTGGTCCTCTCTGTTTGATAAACCATTGCCCCACTACTATCAGCCAGCAGAGAATTTAGCAAAGCTTGAAAAGAAGAAGAAAAGAGAAAAGATTTGCAACTGTTCTTATCTGTTTATTTATGCTGCTACAAAGAATTCAATTTTGAGGAGTTTATACTCCCTGAATAGGAGGTGGCATATAATTTGCATGCCGCTGGCGCAGCCAATTATTTTGGGAAATGCTGAGAAATTGGGCTATGGTGTCAGCCCCCAAAACAAGCATGGTAATGTATAGGAGGAGACCAACCCTGCTCAAAGAAATTTGCAATTCCTAAAGGTAAATCAGCAATCACAGATGGCGAAAAGTGGGAAAAAAAAAAAAAACTACTAGCGAAGTCAGCAATGTAGTGGATAGACATGTTTTCTTCTGTCTGTATTTTGTTTTTCCGTACATTAAATATAACCTCAAACACTATCTAATACAGCGCATGGGTACCCATCTGCTGCACCAACACCTCTTACTCCGAAAACACCCACACCACAAAAAGAAGAGCGGAGATTGCTTTCAGAAAGAGCCACCTACTTCCCATCAGCAACTTCCAGCAGCTTTGTCAGTCATAACAAACTTCCCAATCCCTCCTCATTTCCCACAAAGGCCATTCTCCATCCTCTCCTGCGTGACCCCGTACGTGCTGCCTGCTCTTCTCCCCCGTTTCCCCACTGTCCCCTCTCCTGATACCCCAAGCTCTGCTCCTCAGGGATGTCCACAAATACAACGGGAAGATGCCCTCCGTTGATCCAACACTGCTACAGGGGTGTCCCTGCCATTTTTTGGGCTGTGCTGTCCTGGTTTGGGGTGGAGCACAGCCAACTCTCTATTCAGTGAAAGATGCTCCTGTTCATCCTTGTTGCTGTTTACCCCACGGAGGGCTTGCACCTCTAGGGAGGAGTGGACAAGGCAGGTGACCCAAAGTGACCAACTGGGTATTCTCCATCCTATCTGCCACCCGCAGTATAAAAGCTGAGGGATCAAAGGGGTAAGGCTGGCTCTTCTTCTTTGGCTCTTCTTCAATGGCTTGCTTTGATAACCGATGCACAAGGAAGAGTCTGTCAGGTTGTTCACCCTCGACCCCCACCAGTGTGTTCCAGAATCCAGTTCCCAGTCACTGAGACCAGTCTGGAACTTCCCTAGTGCCTGCCAGTGGCATCTCCCTGGGAGTTTGATATGGTTTTTTTATATATTGTACCTATTTAATTTTTCCCTTTTTTTTATTTTATTATTACTATATCTCATTAAAGTAGTTTAGATTTTTTCCTAAACTCTTAACTCTCTTTATCTCTCTTCTTCCTCTCCTTGGAGTGAGAAGTGGGGGAGAGCATCTGTCGTCTTGTCATTGGCCAACTCAGCCCAAACCACAACACATGCAATAGCTAAAAAAGCATGCAAAATAAGGAAACAATAATTAGCATTATACTTGGGAATTATTTAAGAGAAGAATAGTTTTAGTTTCAGTGTTCACACACATACTTCTTTGCTGCACGGGCACTAAGAGCAGAAGCACTGCTCTGGATTTCCAGACTGAACTTTGGATCTGCTCCCGCTCCTTGTTTTACTTGCTGTAGAACAAGGTAGGACAACAAACAGTGCTGGTTTGTCAAACAGAAGCACTTTGGGCGCCCTTTACGTTCTCTTTAAATGTCTATGGAGATGTCCTTGAACCACGTGGAGAATAAATCTCACTGCTCATGTTGTGCTGCACCCTAATTCTGTGCAGCCCCAGGAAGGAGAACATCCCTCGCATGAAGCGCCTCAGTTCCAGTTTCAAAGAGCTAGTGAGAGACTACCATGAGCAAGGGGAAGGAGGAAGAAAAACTTCCAGAGAAGCATGAAAGTAGGTTTTCAAGCTAATGTCAAGCTAATTGTCTATGGAGACAACCTGCTTTCCTGCAAACATCCAGATAAACAGGGCTGTTTACAGAAGCTGAGGGCATCGTTGCCCAAGGAGCAAGTGCTGCCTTTATATTGGCAGCACTTTGTATCACTTGCCTTTATAATGGCCTTGGAAAATTCCATATTTTTATTTGCTATTTTTTCTTGTGGAAACTATACGAGTAGATAGCCTACCCTGAGGCAGCCTGATGCTAAAATATTTCCTTTGCTTTTAACACGGACAAAATGTAGGAAACTGTGCATGCTTCTACAGTTACTTCAATTAGAGATCCTATGGATGTTAAAGAATTTATCATAAACATTTCAGGGAGAAAGAGTTCATAATTTAAAAGATACCAAGACACAGCAGATACAATTACTCTTTGCTGACCTCTTACTTGTGAAGACAGAAAAAAACAAGATTTTTGATACAAAAAAAAATAATCCTTCCAGTTCACTCATTTTCTTTCTTGCTAATGTTTGGGAGGGATAACAAGAATCATGTAATTGATTTATTTTTTGTTTAGAGGAACTAATAGCTGGTAAGTCTGAACACAAGTTCACAGAACTACAATGTAAAATTGTACAATTGTACAATTGTACAACGTAGACCAGGTTGCTCCACGCCCCATCCAGCCTGGCCTTGAACCCCTCCAGGGATGGGGCAGCCACAGCTTCTCTGGGCAACCTGGGCCAGGCTCTCACCACCCTCACAGGAAAAAATTTCTTTCTAGTATCTAATCTAAATCTCCTCTCTTTCCATTTGAAGCCATCACCCCTCATCCTATTGCTACATGCCCTTGTAAACAGTCCCTCTCCAGCTTTCTTGTAGGCCCTCTTCAGACACTGGAAGGTCACTATAAGGTATCCCTGGGGCCTTCTCTTCTCCAGGCTGAACAACCCCAACTCTCTCAGCCTGTCTTTATAGCTGAGGTGTTCCAGCCCTCTGATCATCTTTCTGGCCTCCTCTGGACTCGCTCCAACATGTCCACATCCTTCTTATGTTGAGGGGCCCCACAGCTAAACCCAGGACTCCAGGTGGGTCTCACAAGGGTGAAGTAGAGGGGAAGAATCCCCTCCCTCACCCTTCTGGCCACGCTGCTGGTGATGCAGCTCAGGATGTTGTCTTTCTGAGCTGTGAGCACACATTGCTAGTTCATGTTGAGTTTCTCATCCACCAACGCCCCCAAGGCCTTCTCCTCAGGGCTGCTCTCAACGCAACAAACAAAACTGAGGGTATCATCCATTTGTTGCTAAATAACCCCTTGGTATCCCCATAATTCCCCATGCTACGAGCCAGTTTGACTCAGTGATGACGCAGTGAGGCTTCCCAAAGTCCAAAGGAGGTAGTATTGTTTTCCTAGGATGGACTAGCTGCCTTACAAGGAGAGGCTGAACAGGTTGCCAGTGTGCAATCTGGAGAGGAGAAAGCTAAGGCTTGGTGTCATCAAGGCGGTGAATAAAATGAATGGAGAACAGTTTACCCCACAATATTACAAACTGGGGGGAGAGGGGAGGAGGGAGAAGAAATAATAAAATGAAATAATCAATGAAACGTAGATAGGTTTACCATTGAAAAAAATAGCACTCTTCCCTTTGAATTGGGAAGATCTGGAGCCCATCGCTATCAGAGATGGTGGAGGCAGCAGGATAAGCACAGTCCAAAGGGACCAAGCACATCAGTCAGTGGAGATGGTGATGCTATAGCTTGGCTGAAAGCAACATACACTGCAGTAAAATTCAGTAAAATTTACTGACTAGTTATGTATTTGGTCTTATTGTTGGGAGATTTTGTTTTAAGATTACCTTAACAGAAGTTTATCGAAAGTGATGGAATTCAAATATAGGGAAGCACTACTCCTCCAATACAGAAAGGTCTAATCAAATCTTTAAAATTAATCCACTGTAACTCAGAAAGAAACTTTGAATTATAAACGGTAGAAATGCCTTTTAAAACTATGCTTTTATGGATACCAGGAAAGGCAGCACGGGGTGATTTCATTTCATTAAGCATCTTCTAAAGTGCCTTTAGAGAACAAAAGAGGACAGTTGCTTTGGTTCCAAAACACAAATTGATCAGAACTTCTCTGTACTGGTGAGTCAAAATCAGACCCTGTGTGTTTTAATCTGAGAAAAGGCCATTGTTGCGCCCATAAATCAATATAAATGGCAAATACCACTATTGCATTCTCTTGTTTGTCAAACTCACTCAAAACTTTTCTCATTAGCAAAGCTCAGTCACTTTGTTTATCAAAACTGCTCTCGCCATATTTCATGCATTAGTAGTGGTTTTGGAGACATGAAAAAAAGGTAATGAAAAAGAAGATCTTGTTAAGTACTTATTTTACAGCTGCTGTTCATATTAACTACTTTTTCAAGAATTGCATGGAGAAAGTCATAATCTACTTATGAACATGTTCCACTGTGATGGTTTCTCAGATTAACCAACTCTGCAATTAAAACAACATGAAAAATATCAACAAAATTATTTCCAGGAGTATTTAAAAACAACTCAAGTGCTTCATTTTCCCTGCATGATGATCATATTACTTCTGTATTAAACAGAATGAGTATTTTATTCTGAGCTCTGGCAAACAGATCTATATATAGTTTTTAAATGTGGACTTGCAGTGAAAGCTTTTTCCTATAATAAAATTATTTCATGCTGTGGAGTTTTAAATAACGCCATATATCTGAAGGAGAGGAAAGTTATTCTCTGCAAAAGGAACGTGAATGCAGACATCATCCAGGGGTGAGCAGACAGAGCTCAGGATCTACTCGGCTTTCTCGAAGGCAGCCAGGGGACCTGGCCGTACACACACCCACCTCGGGGCTCCCTCTGCTCCAGCTTTACCACGTAGCAAATCGGTCTTAAAATTGCCCATGATGCCTAACCCTCCAGGTGTTAGTTGGTGTTGGTGTTACGGGAGCTGCTCTTGCCAGTGCGTTTGAGGAAAGCTCTTCAAAAATTTTACTGGGCTGAACAGTTTTTACAGACCTTTATTTCTCCAGGTATTCAACCTCATTATAAAATAAAACTAGCGTTCAAGATTTCTCCATGCTCCATTTCCAAATTGAGCAGCAATTTTCAAGTCCCATTACAGATTATAGAATCACGTGGGGTTGGAAGGGACCTCTGGAGATCATCTAGTCCAACCCCCGTGCCAGGTCAGAGCAGGTTGCACAGGAACGTGTCCAGGCAGGTTTGGAATGTCTCCAGAGAAGGAGACTCCACCACCTCTCTGGGCAACCTCTTCCAGGGCTCTGCCACCCTCAAAGGAAAGAAGTTCCTCCTCATGTTCAGGTGGAACTTCTTATATTCAAGTTTGTGCCCATTTCCTCTTGTACTGTCCCTGGGCACCTCTGAAAAAAGACTGGCCCCATCCTCCTGACACCCTCACTTTGAGTATTTATAAGCATTGATCAGATCCCCCCTCAGTCTTCTCCAGACTAAAAAGACCCAAGTCTCTCGGCCTCTCCTCATAAAAGAGATGCTCCAGGCCCCTCATCATCTTGATCCTGAGGGTGTCTCAACTTAGAATGAGCAGCAAGTTTTCCAGGCTCTGTTTCATAATACCTTTTCTAAAGCCTTAAAGTTGATGCTGAAGGAAAACTTACCTAAAATGAGAAATCCAAGACTAAAAGCTTCGAGGTACTCTACAATTAACTAGGAAATAATCTAAATAAGGTGAGGAAAACTAAGAGATTAACGGGATGCTGCTGCATTTGTTTCTGACGCGGGGGCATGCACACCAAAATAAAGAAGTTTCTTTTTGATTTTATAGAAATGTTACGTTTCACAGACTCCCAGTACGAGCCAGCAACCGTGCCTCAGCACCTTCTTTCCATTCCTGCCTCCAAGACAGCTTGTAGTGTCTTTATGGAGCAAGCCCACTCAGCTGGCTCCAAAAAGTTGTCACCACTTTCTCTCTCTCCTATCTAATGAGCACTGCCAGAAAAGACAACTCAGATTGAATGTCTCTCCTCCAAAGCACTTGCAGGTGAGCCAATAAAGATAATAGCAACATTAAACCAACTGCAGGGACACAGGGGAAAACTCTGAGTATCGGGTAAGCACTGTGACAAAGCTCACCTAGAAAAAGCTGCATAGAAAAAAAAAAAGTTTTTTTAAAAAGTAAAAAAAAAAAAAAGAAATCCCAGTCAAAGGAGCCACAGAAAACTGAGCCCCTGAAATGCAACGCTTTCCAGCCTGAAAAGATTAGCAAAATGCTGGAGATTTTGTAGAGTAGGGTAGATGGTTGGACTCCATGATCCCAAGGGTCTCTTCCAACCTAGATGATTCTATGATTCTATGATTCTATATTGTATTCCTTAATTTAAAGCCTTCTTTCTCATCAGCCCGGAGCCTGTGAAGTGTCGCTGTTCTGCCTTTGACTTGATTTAATTAGCTCTTGGATTATTTTCAATATGATTTTGTTGAGCAGTCAAAGCTGTAGTATTACACGTCTGAGAGATGCATTGCTGCTGGGAGGAGCAAGCCTGCTAATGCATGTTTTCCTACCCTTGGGGTTGGCATATCAAGGAGGGAAAATACTGGTTGGTCGATAAGCCTGATCCACATCTGAGTGTTTTGTTGAGAGTGATCTCTAGAGGAAAAAGAAATGAAGATAACATGTGCTAAGCAGCATTGCGGAACGACTGGATTGGTGGGGTTTTTTCCCCCTTTAGTGCTGAAATAGGATGGATTATGGAACACGACCAGCCTGTCTGCGTGGAGGGAGAGGTGTGGAGCTGGATACCGCTGTCCTGATGGCAGGTTGCTTCGATTAGGTGACCTACACTGCAGTGAACGTGGCATCAGCCTTCTTGGTATTGAAGTCATGTTACTTTTTAGATAGGCTGGGATCTTCTGAGGGAACAAGGGATAGAGGAGTTTACACCCAACTTCATACTTTTCGCATGTTTCTGATGTGAAATACAAGCAGAAGAGGGGAAATTAGAGAGGGGAAATTAAAGGTAAATGGTATGTTTGGACTGTAAAATGGAGAAATTAAAAACCACTGAGCTTTCCATAAAGTTAGTGTCAGTATGCTGGCAACAGACAACGCTTAGAAAAGCACATTGACCAGTTGTAGCCAGTGCCATGGGACACGGGAAGTGATTCATGGTGAAGCTTCTTGGAACAGGCCGTGCAGAGCAAACTGGCAGTGGACACGGGCCATCACACAGAAGCTAGAGACTAAAAAGCCAACAAACCACTTCATGAAGTCCTTAGAGACGGTGCCCTATTTGCTTAAAGCACTTGGGAATCATACAAACAGTGATTTGGTAATGGTGAAAAAGGTCAAAATAACAGGACCTTCTCCCAGTAGGCTAAAAATAGATGTGGAGCTCTACGTTTCCCCTTGAGCTGCTTGGAAGACCTTTTGTGCTGCACGGTGAAATATCCAGCATTGCTTGTGAAAAGTTTGTCCTCCAAATAGCTTTTGCTATAAATTGTGGCCCTTTTTACCACTGCACAGTGAGTTTCTTGGAGTTATGTGGTGGCAGCCGCAGTGGTGTGTCTGTGGGGACACACTGCAGGCATATGTGGAGGTGGCAGCTGCTTGCCTTCTCCTCAAGAGCATGAGAGCTCTGCCTCTTTCTTGACCATGACCTGTAATGATATTCAAAGAGTGGATGTGAGGAACACACCAGAGCATGTTGCTTCCAACCCAACCCAACCCCCAGCAATGTGGGACCTTAGCCCTCCAAAATCTCTTCTGCCTGGTTTTCAAAGTGTTTCCGGGGAAACTGTATGTGACCTCTAGTTTGTCATAGCAGCTTTTTGTCTTCAGGTTTTGAAGGTGCTCAGGCATTGGTGACTGTAGATCACACTATCAATAAACCAGCCTGCAGGTGGCAATGCCTGGTGACTGGCGAGCCTGGGACAACACTGACCATGTCCATTTTCACAGAATCACAGAATCTTCATGGTTGGAAGGGACCTCTGAGATCACCAAGTCCAACCATACACACACACACAGAGAAAAGACCTTGACAATCTCGGGCACTTGAGCATGCCCTCAAGTTCCACGTCTACACGTTTCTTCAATCCCTCCAGGGATGGGGACTCCACCACCTCCCTGGGCAGGCTCTTCCAGTGCCTGACCACCCTCTCAGGAAAGTCATTCTTCCTGATATCTAATCTAAACCTCCCCTGCCCCAACTTCAGACCATTTCCTCTGCTCCTGTCATGATTCCCTTGGGAGAAGAGGCCAACCCCCACCTCTCTCCACCCTCCTTTCAGGGAGTTGGAGAGGGCAATGAGGTCTCCCCTCAGCCTCCTCTTCTCCAAACTAACCATGCCCAGTTCCCTCAGCCTCTCCTTGTAGGACTTGTTCTCCAGACCCCTCACCAGCTTTGTGAGTCTCCTCTGGACACAGGCCCAAAACTGGACCCAGCCCTCGAGGTGGGGCCTCACCAGTGCCCAGGACGGGGGGACCATCATCTCCCGAGTCCTATTCATCACACTGTTCCTGACACAGGCCAGGATGCTGGTGGCCTTCTTGGCCACCTGGGCACACTGCTGGCTCATGTTTACAATGTAAACTTCACACAGGCTCAGAAACTGCCATAAAAAAAAAATGAGAAGAAACGTTGCCGCTTAAAACTGGATGGAAAGTCAAAATGCATTCAGCAATTATTCATTGTTCCGAGATGAGTAATTGCATGCACATTATGATCAGCTTTTAACGCTACTCAGAATGGGTTTCACAAAGAGAGCAAACAGAACCTGAACAAGCCCTTCTGATGGATCTTTTCGTAGAGCTTCACCTGGAAATTCACAGAATCCCATGGGGTTGGAAGGGACCTCTGGAGATCATCTAGTCCAACCCCCTGCCAAAGCAGGACCACCCAGAGCAGGTCCCACAGGAACGTGTCCAGAGGGGTTTGGAATGTCTCCAGAGAAGGAGACTCCACCACCTCTCTGGGCAGCCTCTGCCAGGGCTCTGCCACCCTCAAAGATGCCCCATCCTCCTGACACCCACCCTTTTAAGTATTTATAGGCTTTGATCAGATCCCCCCTCAGTCTTCTCTTCTCCAGGCTAAAAAGACCCAAGTCCCTCAGCCTCTCCTCTCAAGAGAGATGCTCCAGGCCCCTCATCATCTTTGTAGCCCTCTGCTGTACCCTCTCCAGCACTTCCCTGTCCTTCTGGAACTGGGGATCCCAGAACTGGACCCAGTGCTCCAGATGGGGCCTCCCCAGGGCAGAGCAGAGGGGCAGGATGACCTCCCTCCACCCTTTAGTCACACTCTTCCTGATGCCCCTCAGGATGCCATTGGCCTTCTTGGCCACAAGGGCACATTGCTGGCTCATGATCAAATTCCACCCTTGTTATTCAAGGCACAAACATTCAAGAAGTGGTCAGGGTTAACTCTGGGGACGTACAAATGCAAGAAGCAAAGACAGATCTATCCCAAGCCAGTTTGCTCCATGCTGCAATTCAGAATTACAGTGTCCCTGTAACTGCAGAAGGGGTTACTCTATCCAGCCGTGTTCTTTTTCCCAGCTTGTGGGATCTCAGCTTTTCCACTAAACATGTGTGTTTTGGGACATGAAAATTACAGTGGTGTTAGAGAGCTGCAGTCAGACTACGCTACATTTGCTAAATCAGCTGCAGTATTATTCCTGAGCAGGGATACCTTCTGACTGAGAAAGGTTGAATTCACAGCTGTTTCGCACAGTGTTTTTCCATACAGAGAGAAAAACCACTACCTCGCTGAAATTCATCATTGTCATAATAATTAAGGGACTTTGAGTAGGAGCGAACTTAGCCCAAGATGTGATCTTAATTATCACGTTAGTCTTTAAGCAGCTTCAATCTCTGAAGTGTTTAATAAGGCTATTGCCTTACTATTGGAGAAATAGTAGGTATAACTTGACAAGTGTTTGGTGGAAAGCAACTTAGAGAAGCTGAGAAATATCTCCACATTATTACAAATTACATCCAGCAAAGTACTTCTAGATGCCCATTTTCCTCCTGCGGGCTCAGAGTGGCTGACTTTTCATGGCGTTAACCTTTATGTCCTAGATGCAAAATTCAAAATTGGACAAAATGTTGAGCGAGGCAAGTGCTAACTTCAGCCCCAGCCCGAGTTCTTCAGGATTTCTCCGGCGTTTCCAGCAGACTGGAATAGGTACCGTGTAAGAAGCAGCTTGAACTGTTAAATGGCATTAGGCAGCTGAAGTGAGTTTAGGCTACAATGTGACCGGTGCATCCTTCAACTCTTAAAACCATAAAAAAACCTCTAAAAAGCCTAAACCCTTTGGGATTAGGAATATCTCCCCCTCTTTACACACCACTAAGCAAACCTTGTGAAGACAGAGGTCCTGTCGACACAGGCCAGGGATCCTAGTGGGCAGGTAGTTGCTGGCACGAAGCAGCTGCTCTTCCAGGTCCTGTGCCAACACCGTGCCAACGGGTGTTCCGGCTGGTCCCTCACCACCTTCTATGACATACCAATGTTCCTTGGAAGCATTATTGCAGATGCAGCACCAGCCTCAAACCTGAGCAGCTTGCAGACAATAACTAGGGTTTTATGAAGAACTGAATTCCATCTGGACCAGGTCTGTACATAGAGATACTATCCTTTATTGGACTCAGCGGTGTAACATATATAACTAATCACACTCCAGGCAATTTTTTTCTCAACCTTGACTTAGTTTCAAGTTTTGCTGTTTGACTTCAATGCTGAAGGAAGACTTACAAGATGGGAATGTGGCTGTGGTCTTAGACAGTCCTGGCTGCACCAACATTACCACAACTGCACTAGTTCCATTAGCCTTTTTGCAGTTCTGCTATATAAATCGATGTACGAGTACATCTGCATTTTATAGTGGAGGAAAGAACTTATTTCCCTTCCCTGCCAAGTGTCTTCAGTACTGCCTATGATGACAGCGATGTTTTGACTGGATGGAGATGCTCTTTAAAGCCAGTGTATAATTTGGAAGTGGAACCTGAGAGAGCAAACCATGGATGACATAAAAGCAGAGATAAGATTAAAAGACTAATATTGGGTCCTCCTCAAATCCAGACGCAGAATCTCTTAGAGATGCACAGATGGGCATTTATTTATATTTTTTGCTTCTTTTTAGATGGAGATGCAGCTCAGAAGTGCCTCCAGCAGAGGCCTTCACAGCATTCCCAGGCTGGCAATACAAACACAAGCTACCTAAGCTGCTGATGTCCTAGTGGCAAAGAGATGGGGACTCAAGAATTGGGGAAAGAAGGAAATTTTAGCAGAGCGTTATTAGTTTGTGAAAATGTAGTGACCTTCCCTGCTCTGCTGGAAGTCACAGTAAAGATGGGCACTAGGTAAAGGATGGATATACCATCTATAGTATCTGTATCCCTTCCTTTTTAAATAAAAATAACCAACTGTTTTTTTTTTTTATTATTATTTATCTTGCATTCATCAAAGCCAGAAAACGCTGTTTGCAGAAGGTGGTCTGTGGAAAGGCACATCTCCTCCAACAGCCTGGAACATTTTTGTTTGGAAAGATGCGCACTGCTCTGCACCAAGTTCTCATTTCAAACACACTGGAGAGCTGTAATACTCCACTGCAGTAAGAATTACAACAGCAATTAAAAGACATTTACGTTGTTCCACTTTTAACATGATGGCTGAGATCAGACACACAATTAATTCAGAATCTGTGCATTAATCGCCCGTACAAATCCATCACGGTTAATTAACTAAGTCTATAACATAAAAAAGAAGCAATATGGAAATGAGTATTTCTTTCCACAAGGAATCATTTCTTTCCCAGGTTCTGCTCCTATGCTCTTCAAGGATAAACTGGTATTAGAGGACGAAGCTCTTAACACTTTCCCTTTATCAGACTAAAAGCAAATAAGCACTATTTTTAAACACAGTTTCATAACATTATTTTTCCTCTTTCAGAACACAGCACCTATAACAAATGCATTAAGAAAAGATTT